>JBAGKK010123998.1:0-25058 GCA_037177015.1 Euceroptres primus
GAGCATATCATTGATGGCTGTATGATGCTTGCCTCGCAAGAATATACACTCAGACATAATGATGTTGCTGGGATAATTCACCAACAAATTGCCCTGAACACTGGATTACTAGAGAGTTTGGTGCCTTACTACAAATATAGCCCAGTCAAAGTACTAGAGAACGAACACCATCTCCTTTACTGGGACAGGACTATTCTGACAGATCACCTAGTCAGACACAATCGTCCAGATGTCCTCTGGTTGGATAAACGTGCTCGACATGTCAAGATAATCGACATAAGCGTTCCCCTTAACAATAACATTAGGCTCCGATATACTGAGAAGATCCAGAAATATTCGGAGCTGAAGCAGGAGATTCTGACCGTGTGGAGGGTGAACAAAGTGACCATTCACCCGATCGTGATCTCCTCCACTGGGAACGTTCATGCGAGGTGCGTAAAAATCTTGGAAGAGCTGGGAGCCCGAAATTTGCTGCACTTAATGCAGAAGGCGATATTGTTGAATACGTGCCGCATTGTCCGGAGTTTTCTGGGCGTGAACAATGACAGCGGATAAGACCGCCTTCTGCGGCCATCCCGCGTACACGGCAGATGACTTATAGACACATTTTAAATTTTGACCTTAATCATTGACTTTTATTTATTGACACTCTTTTCTGTTTTTGTTCTTTTTTGTATATGTGTATGTCCGTGTGCGTGTGTGAAGTTGTGTTTGTCCTCGCCGTCCAATTTAAATAAATTGATGTTTTGAATTGTTGGCCTCAGTCGTTGGTATTGGAACTAGCGCCTGTAAGAAAGATGGATCCCTATAAACGGGCTCTCCAGTACGAATGTTGGATCCATATAAGGCTCTCCAGAATGAGTGTTTGGATCCCTATAAACGGGCTCTCCAGTATGAATGTTGGATCCCTATAAATGGGCTCTCCAGGATGAATGTCGGAACCCTATAAACGGGCTCTCCAGGACGAATGTTGGATCCTTATAGGGCTCTCCAGTGTGATTGTTGGATCCCTATAGACGGGCTCTCCAGTATGTATCCTCGCGAAATAAATGACGAATGCGCAAGCAGGATAGAGAGTTCCAAAACAACGACTGACACCAACGAATCTACTAATCACTTGCCGCGTCGCGACCGTGTTTAGTAGCGAAGTACCGGGTCATAAGTACCTGTGGGATGGATGGTGGGCCCATATAATAATAGTCGCGGGGACGTGACATCTCTTCCCCAACTTTGAGCATAGTGGTGAAAGAATTGAGCCAATATGTTTGAATTCTCGGTAGAGAACTATGGTTCATGAAAGAAAATGGTAGGTTTTTAGAAGCTATTGTTCGGGGAGGTATCACGTTGAAGCAAAGAAAAGAGAGAAAAGAAATTCTTAATTAGTGGTCAAGCTCGCCCAGGACTATGGTTTCTCCGTCTAAATCGTCAACTTCTTGTAGGAAAAAATTTGCATAAGCGTTTACTAATTCAAGAATTTTGTCTGAATTTTCTCTTACAATTTCATTAGTGCAGTGATCACAATTGTCTGATCGCTGCAGGATACAAAAAAGTTCAGTCCGGCAGAGACCACAGTTCAGGTGGACATTGGGAGCTTGACTTGCGGTATGAATATTTTCAGTGAGCCCAAAATAATTGTCTTGTTCTTCCGCAGTTAAATTTGTGTTATAACAAGTGTTACAAATAATAAGGTTTCTTCCAGAATCACAATACGGATCTTCTATGTCGCTGTACTTTTTAACACAAAAGTAATGCATTAGAATTTGCATAACTATTTGTAGGTTAGCCTTGGTTCCGTGATTTCCTCACCCTCGTAATCAGTTGGCAGCATTTTTTTATTTTTCTGTGGAAACGCAAGGAGTACCATATATATATATATAAGTTATATACTTAAGTGAGACATTAAATAACATGCAAAATTAGTCATGACAGAAGGATGCGCATACAATATTATAACGTAAATAGGTTAATTATTACGAAGGCTTCTATTTCTAGTTGGGCCTCTACATTGATAGATATTGTGGCTTCTTTGATAGCATCTTTCACAGGCACCCGTCCATTTAAAAAGAATTCTGCGCTCATCCATTTCTTCATCGAGATTAATATTTAACCCATTTTGCTAGCTGAATACAAAGTTATCTGAGAGCGTCTGGAAGATTTTTCGGGCCGCGTTATGTTTCGCTTCCTTTTTACTAGGAGCTTCGTTACTTGTGCACGAGTAGGTTACAGTGTTTTTGATAATACTACAATTTTCAACAAAGACTGTAATTTTCTTGAAAAGCCACAACTCTTCTAACCTCGTATTCAGGGGCGGTAGAATCATATTCTATACTTATTTCTTTAATAATTGCGTTGGTGAAGTGACCGGCACTGATATGACGGAAGGGCGCTTCCATTCTTCTGAAACAGAGACATTGAAATAAGGCCTTTGAGAAACATAAGCGATCGTTTGTGGTCTAATGATTATAGTAAAGTGTAAACGTTCTCGTAAGAAATTTTTTTTTTCAACGAAGTATATACCATATATACATGCATGCAAGGTAAGTAATCTATATATTGTTTTTACGTGTTCTAGTGTTACTGCGATTAAAGAAAAAATAGCTTATTCTAAGAATGAGAAAGGATAAATTTTTCCCGAATCGATATGGAATTAATAATTTATTTAAAATGGTCATTAGTTACAAAGACAAATTTTAGCAAATTTAATCAAATTGATTCATTTTAAATTTTATTCCTGCACACGAAATGCATAAAACACAATAAACTTCCTACTGATTTGATCTTGAAAATTAATTATCGCTCAATTATCTGGATTTACATGAGTACATAAGTACATGAATATAGGCGAACAACTTGCTTTATTTTGATTACATTATACAATGAAATTTATCCTAATGAATATACAAGAAAATATTACGTGTAATTCTGCTTAATGTTAGGAATGCAATGGTTTTCATTTAATCCTTTTTGAGAAGTTAATAATTGATTGTAAGAAAAAAAGTTTTACGCGTTGTATACATACAAGGAGTGTATGAGAAAAAAATTAAACTCTACTACAAAATGACATTTGATGTTTGAAATATTGTTAACTTTTGATCGAATGCCAAAAATCTCGATGATGGTATTCTTCTTTTTGAATTAGATAGTCTTTTCTGGTAATAGTATTCACAAATACTAAGTTATAAATTGATAATAGATCAGGAGCTAACCGAAAATATTTGACATGTTTTGGATAATGTTCTAAATAGATAAATCTCTTGAAATAGTTTAGTTTTCCTAAAAGAAAGAGGTAATTAGTTTACATGGAATAGTAAGGCGTGCTTATGATTATGGAAAGGGTTTCCATGCTCTCGGTTAGAGAAGCGAAGGTTTATGTGAAAGCAAAAAAAAATAAAATTTACAAGCGTGCTATTTGTATAAGGAAAAAAGGTAGAAAAGAAATGTAGATAGATAGATAGACTGTAGATAATTTTGAAATATAGTTTTTTTTGTTTTTAAACAAGAGTTTCGAAAAGTACCGATCTTCCTTTTGAGAATGGTGAGTTAAAGACTGACGAAGTTCCAAATTGGATTGGATCTGTTTCGTCTTTGATTGAATCCAGATTTTGATGAGTAAAACCAGGTTCAAATGATTTTAACATTATTGAATTTCGGCGAATTTTAATATAGAGAATAAGACTGGATATTGAGAATTAGAGGAGGATAATGATGATAGGGATTATCATAATGGCATATAGATATTCGGTTTGCAGCTCTACAATGGGTTTGATTTTTTTATTGTTAAACTTTTGCATTTGATAATAGGTGAAAGGTTGTTCGATATTGGAGAACTCTATCATTTCATTATTATTCCATTGAGAGAAGAATGCTTCAAGTAATGAATTTGAATTTAAAAAAGCGTTAAAAAGGGTTGGATGTATTTTATTGAGATTCAATGAAAATTCCGTGATAGGAATAAAGGCTGAAAGTGAATTTACCCTTCTATTTATTTTAGGCAATATTAAATTATTGCTTTCTATAATGCATTCCGGTTCAACTTGTAAACTTTCAGAATCCAAAAGCGTAACTTTAATTTGAATTGCACGTAAATAATGAAGATGAATTTGAATGGGAACGTGTGTAGAGTATAAACCATCCGTGATAGAATTCGAGAGAAGACCAAGAAACTTTGTTAGGTATTTGAAGATGAAATTTACATTGATATGGATTAACACGCTGGTTAATTGTTGTAAACAGAGGATATATTGACTTGTGGGTTCTTTTATGTTGGTAATCCAGGAAGTTTCAAATAGTTTGTATAAATTGTTCACTGAATTGGGAAATTTACTATGCCAATATTTAAATCTATTGATTGTAATATTTACATAAACAAACTTCTCCAAAACGCTTGATAGTAATGTAGGAAAAATATAGATTCCTTTCTCCTGTCAGAATAAAGTAACATTGCCTGAAGTTTTCATTCTTAATAAAACCTTGTGAGAGTTCTGAGTTTTCAATCCTAAATTTAGTATATTATTTAACATCATTTTGATTTCGTTAAAGAGCATTCGAATTTTTTGTTCTTCGCCAGCAATTTCGTCGGTGAAAGCATTTTTAATGCAATCGTCCTTACAATATATAGTAAATTCTTCAAAAGCTTCGAGTAATTGATCTCCAAAATCTAATATTTCATTGATATTTATATAACTGAGAAGGAGTCGTTTGCCGGTTGGGAAGGTGATATTTCCTAATGGTTCAAAAAAAAATATCGGAATTTGGTGGAA
This sequence comes from Euceroptres primus, assembly GCA_037177015.1. Classification (NCBI taxonomy): domain Eukaryota; kingdom Metazoa; phylum Arthropoda; class Insecta; order Hymenoptera; family Figitidae; genus Euceroptres; species Euceroptres primus. The sequence goes on from JBAGKK010123998.1 coordinate 4,761, forward strand.
GAGGAGTTTGAATATAATGGTCTCCTTGACCTGATTGAACAAAAAGTAGAATGATGACTGAGATTGTCCTTACCATGCTGCTTCTTGAATTTCTAGAATAAAAGGATTTTTATGTTTACCATAAGATGAAACTCCGAACATGCAGTGTGAAAGAGATGAATAGGTTTGGCTGTAATCAGAAAAGAAAGCACGAGTACTTATGAAATGTTAATAACGTTAGAGATAAAACGTGCGTATAAAATTTATGGTTTTATGAAGGTCTTTGTTTACTGGTAAGCTAAATACTGGGTTCGCTTTGGGATTGGACTTCTTTTTGAAAATTTTGTACCTTTTGTTTGCAAGACCTTTCCCATGGTATTAATTTAGGTCGTGGATCTGTCTGTGTTCCTATTTCGCGAGTTTTCGAATTAATTGTATTGTAATAAAGATCTTTTTCGTCACATAAATCGTGAGTAAGCACAAAAAATCTTAATAGTTTAAGCGTTGCCATTTGACTGGCCATTATTGGAGAATAAGCAGATTCTTCCATGATTTGATCGTTAATTGAGCAATGAACAGTGTATACTGGCATCAAAAATTTTATTCTGAGAACTGTTGTAACTAATTCTGGCTGAGGAAGTCCGTACTCCAGTGCGAAATTGTATAAAATTTGAATATAATTCTTATGACCTTGCATTGCTTCTGTACTGAGAGACACTATACAATAATTTTCTATTATATTGGGAGTATTTTTTTATGTAGTTGATGTTCAAGATGATGATGATGTTGTTGTTGATGATCCAGGAAGATTGGTGTTTGAATGATTGATGCTAATGCCGGATTTTCCTAAAAGAAATGTAATTTAGCAGCAACGTTCATACGGGTTTGGAGGTCTGTGTCCGCATTTCATGCATCTTTTATAGGATTTAGGATGAGCAGTGGATTCGGATCTGATAGGGATGGGTCTGATTGGTAATTTGTGTGTGTATCTTTTCTTTGGCGAGAGTGGATTTACTGTTCTATTTCTCTGTCTTTTTCGATTGAAGAATTTTGTATTTGTTTGTGACGTTCTAGGTATTTGGTTATCCGGTGTAGAATTTTCTTCTTGTGTATTTAAACTTATATTTTGAAAAGAGTCAATGAATTTTTGTGTCTCATCATCTTTTGATTTTTTTATCAAGATATGAAAAATCTTACTCGCTGCTTATATCATTGATTTTGTTCTTGTATTTCCTAAACCACTTTCTCTGTAATTTTATGTTTTACAAATTGATATGTAGGTAGTGACAGTAGGGGAGATTTTAATGTGAAATACGTTAAACTGACGTCGTGAGTATTTGTTTTCTTTGCAATATTTTCTTAGTTCAGAAAGGACATCGATTGGAGGAAAGAAATGATTTTCTATGATGGATTCAAGTTTCGGTAGGATCTCTAGGATTTCCTGAGCTACACTTTGCTTTGTAATTTCGGGACCTTGGCCAGATTTTTTGAATATGTGATTTTTATAATCCACTGTAATTTCGAAAAAGAGTGCATGCTTGGCATTTTTTTAAATACTGTAGTCATAATAGATTTCTGGTTCTCCCTTTTTTTCAAAATCAAATTGAGTTTTCCAACTGGTGTTGCAGAGTTCATGCTTAGTTAGAAGTGAAAATATTGTTTCGTAAATTCAGAAAGTTGTGTTTGAGGATAGATAGATGCGTCTTTTAGTGCTTCGTTGTTACCTGACTTTACTTCGGTGTACGACTCGTTTAAATGTGGCACAGTAGGGTCTGGGTCGACCTTGTCAGCGTCAGTTTTCTTTTGAGTGCTCGAGTGTCGTTTACCTAAATGTAATAAGAGGTTAGTGGACGAGTCTCAAATGGATCCTATTAAATGAAAAGACCATCCAAAGACGGTGTATAATGCATAGCCATGAACTATCGTATCAATTACAAGTTTCACGGAACTAATAATAATAATAATTTCAATAAATCCGGTACTAACTGTACCGAAACCTGAAAATACTGTCCATATTTTTGAATATACAGTTTGTGCAATTTTTTCCATTGTTTCTTCGTCTAAAATATTCATTAATGTGATTCCTTGGTACAATGTTGATTGACCACAAGCTAAAGTGCTTAGAACCATCGGTTTTTCCCCAGGGAACATAATGTGATCCCGAAGTTTGTCCAAGTCCGTTTGGGAATAAATTCCGCTAGTTGCGAGTGAAGAAGGGTTAGTCTAATGCCACGTTGGTTTAGTTAGTGGTCTCATAACGGTAGGAGCTAAAGATTCGACTGGATTTGGAAGCATTTTATACCAAGCATTTCCTAAAAAATACATTGTCGAAACAAAGGAGTTACAATTTGTTTGAGTGCCTTCATTTGTTGAAATATATTTTCGCGGTATAAGAAATAGGGTTTGATTCCCCTTATAAACCGGTAAATGAACGTAACATTCTTCAGTTTGACGATATATAACTTCGACTGGAATACACTTAATTATGTGCGCTACCTCTCCGGCGATTATGGACATGAATCTTGGCCCTTTCATTAAATTATATAACATTTCTGAATTAAAACGTCATAATAAAGTCTGTTCATTTGAGTGCGAATGTGTCTTTCTACATATATAAATTTAGAGTTAAAGTAGGTGAAGAGTTTCATATTTTGAAAAAGAAGTTTCTTATTTTGTAAAACTGAGTTTCCTGGACGGACTTCTACAATTAATAATTTAGGGTGTTCTGTTTTGAACATAATTAGATTGCATCGCGGATTTTGTGCTCTTTGTGCAAGTACAAACGTTATATCTTGTGTATTTAATGAATATAAAATTTCAGATTTTTCAGTATTATTTTCTTAGGTTTTATTTGCATAACCTTCGTGTAAAACTCCGTATTTATTAAGTTGACAAATATCTAGTGGTAAGGATTCCCAGAAGGTTTGTCCTCCTTCCATATCTTTTTCAGTTTTTTAAAAAGGAAAATGTGCTCTTTTATTAATTATATGAGCTTACTATTTTTGCTTTTTATTTTATATTATTTAATTTTAATTTAATGATTTTATTGAAGATTTTTTTTATACATTTTCTGAAAGATCTGCAAAAAGTCCTTGGTGAGCTTGTCGTAGGCTTAATAAAAAATTGTGAAAAGCACATGGCCCACGAGTTTTGATTGTTAAGATAATTTCCTTGACTGTGTTCCGCTTTATTAGATTATTTGTCCATCTAGGAATTGCCCTAATTTCATGTAAACGAGTCATTAATTGAGTTACATAATCATCGTAGGTTTCTAATTTTTAATTTTTTGCATGAGGTTCACTGGACGGTTGCCTGGCTAACTTACCAAAAACTAATTCATACGGAGTGCAACGCGTTCCTTCATGAATTCTAGTGTTATAAGCAGAAGTGGCTAATTCAAGCCAGTCATCCCATTGAGAATTCTGATAGACGAATTGTTTTAAATACTCTGCGAGTACATGATATGACCTTTTAAGAGAACCGTTTGATTGAAGATGAAACGCTGTTGTTTTAAATTGTCTGATTCTGAATCTTTTTGCTAGTCTTCTTAAAAGATTACTAAGAAAATTTCTTCCTTGATCGGTAAGAACTGCTTTCGGCGATCCGAAAATGCATATGAATTTTTTTACAAGAGCGTCAGCAATAATGCTTGCGAGAGCATTATGAAGAGCGACGACTAAGGAATATTTGGTAAAATTGTCTTGAGTAGTTAAAATATACATATTTTCTTTCCTTGTTACCGGCAATGTGCCTAAAATGTCCATGGAAATTTTTTCAAATGCTGTACCAGGTGTAATAACCATAGGTTCTTTTGTTTGACACAGACAAGTTTCTTTATTTGACACTTCAAACAAGTTTGAATGTATTTTTGAATGTCCAATTTCATGTTTTGCCAGTAATAATTTTGACGGATTCTATTATAGGTTTTTGTGACCCCTTTGTGTCTACCTCGCGCTGAGGAATGAGCTTCGTCAATTAATTTAACTTGTTGTTCCTTTGTTGCATATTGTGTAATACCCGTGAATATTATAATATTTGTTGGTGAATCAGAGAAAGCTAAACTTATTGTGTTTAAGATTTCTTCCCAAGATATGTTGTTTACTTGAGATGTTTTTGCTATACTGATAGAACGTAACTTGAGGTCTTTTGCGTGTCTTTTGCGTGTAAAGAAAAAATTGACAATTTAATATTATTTAAAGTTTCGGTAAAATTTGGTTTTTCTTCCGATTCAATTGGTAAAGCTAAATGGTACTGTTAACCAAGACGGTATTCCTTTGTATGACCTAAACAGAGATTTTTCAATTTCGGTAATTTGTTTCTTTTAAACAATGATTTTGATCCATTATCTCTAGGTTCTCCGCTCGTTGAAATGAAATAAGCATAGTTGTCGTTTCGCATTGTAAGTTGGTCTCGACAATCGATTATATTGCTTACGGTTTTCGTGTTTCCAGCCGGCAGGTTTTTAAAAACCTTTTTAAAACGGTTTTCGTCGTCCGTTTCCCTAAATTGTAAATCTTTTGCTTGGGTATCAGTATCTAGTAAAACTACTTGTTCGAGGTCATCAGAAAATTCTTCTTCCGGTTCGTCTAAAAAATAATTGTTTTCAATTCCTTAAAAATTTTCTTCACTTTGAACATTTGAATCATCTAAAAATAATTTAATTCTTTATTTTTGTCATTTTTGCTCGTGTTTTGTGTTCGTCCTTGATTTCGAGTTATCATTGCATTAATTCTTGTTTGTTGATTTGTAAATCGTTGATTAATAGGATTAGAATTTGTATAAATGGCTACCGGAGTCTCGGAATCATCATCAAAGTTTGAATCTTCAGAATTTGTGTCTTCTGAACTTTAGTCTTTAGACCTTGAATTTTTCGAGTCTGACTTTTCAGAAAAATAACTTGCTTCTGAAACTTCGGATTCATATTCAGTGCTTGATCGTCGGAAGAATCTTGTATTTCGTTCCTTATGCGATGGGTTCTGAAAATTTTTGAATTTGTGGATTTTGTAAATCTTGTCAATTTTGTAGTGTTTATTGAGCTCATTGGGTTTATAAATTTTGTAGATTTTGTAAATTTTGCGTTATCTACAAATTTTGTAGAACTTGCAGATTTCAGAGATTTTGTAGATTTCGTAGGATTTAGAGGTTTTGTAGAAGTTGCAGATTTCAGAGATTTTGTAGATTAAGTAGGATTTAGAGATTTTGTAGAGTTCGTAGATTTCAGAGATTTTGTAGACTTCGTAAAATTTAGAGGTTTTGCAGAACTTGCGGATTTCAGAAAAGTGTCTTCATTTATGAGAATTGCATTGTTTTTATTTTTGAGTCTGAAATAGAAGTGATTGCTTCATTTTTATCATCATTTTCAACAGGATTTCGTAATAAGGCATCGGTATTTACATTTGTTTTACCTGCCTTATAAACAACATCGAACCCCTACACTGCCAATTTTAATCTCCATCGATTAACTCGAGGGCATGGATCTTTTGAATTTTGAAAGCAGACCAATGGCTTATAATCTGTTACTAACGTGAATTTTCTACCATAAAGATAAGGTCGAAAATGTTGTACTGAGTATATAACTGCTAAGGTTTCTTTTTCGTATGTGTCGTACTTCTTTTCATTATCATTTAATGTACGCGAGGTGTACGCTATGAAATAGTCTTGTACTATCTTTCCTTGAGAAAGTATGCCTCCAATGGCACAACCTGACGCGTCTGTTGTAAGAATAAAGGGTTGAGTAAAATCAGGTCGATGTAAAAGAGGTTCTTCACATAATTTTTGTTTTAAATTTTCAAATGCATTTTGTTGTTGTTCTGTCCATAAGAAAGGTGTGCCCTTTTTTAAGAGTTTTGTTAGAAGGTGTGCAATTTTGGAAAACCCGTCTATGAATCTTCTGTAGGAACCTGCTAAACCTAAGAATTGTTTTATGTTCTTTTCATTTCTCGGAACAGGAAATTTACTAACTGCTTCTATCTTTCTAGGATCCAGACGAACTCCATCTTTGTCCACAATGTGTCCGAAATAAGTTACTTCGGGTCTAAGAAATTCGCATTTATCAGGCTGTAAGTGTAAGTTAGCGTAACGCAGACGGTCCATTATTTTATTAAATTTTGCTTCGTGTTCTTTCAGTGTTTCCGCGTAAATAACAATGTCATCTAAGTAAACAAGGTGTTCTGTTTCAATTAGTCCGTCCAAGCAAATGTTCACTAAACGTTGAAATGTACTTGGACCGTTCTTTAATCCAAAGGACATTCTGTCAAATTCATAATGTCCGTAAGGTGTCGAAAAGGCTGTTTTGTGTGAATCTTCCGGATCCATGGGTATATGATAAAAAACCGGTGGCTAGATCAAAAACTTAGAAATATCGTGCATTACTTATCTGATCAAGAATATCAACAATGCATGGCAGAGGAAAGTTGTCGGTAATTGTTTATTCAGTTAATTTTCTAAAATCAAGGACCATTCTTCATTTCTTATTTCCTTGCGAATCTAATTTTTTTGGCACGATGAACACTGGAGTATTGTAAGGAGACTGTGAAGTATTGATTATCATGTTTTTTAATAGTTCATGAACTAGTCTTGTTATTTCCTCTTTGTGTGCCGGAGAAAATCTATATTGTTTTGAAGTAATTGGGCGATCATCAATAGTGGGAATTAAGTGTTTTAAAATGTGAGTTGCTTGTAGAGTTTCATCAGGAAGTTGAAATCGGTCTGCATGTTTTGAAATTAATTTTTTTACGTGAGCTAGTTCTTCAGAATTCAAATGTTCTAATCTAAGTAATTTTTTTATTTCTTTGATTCTATCTTCACGTATAATGTTATAAAATTTATCAATATTATGCAGAGTTTCGTCTGACATAATAAATTGTTAAATGATTTCTTCAGGAGAATAATGATCACTTGCACAATTTCCTGCAATAGTATTTTTATGTGTATTCTTTTTCTGCTTTATTAATTTCAACTTCTTCGAAATCTTCTAAAGTAATTAATGGAATTGAAATTTTTACTAGATCCGTGCGTGTGTTTGCGGCTTTTAAATAAGCTTTTCCGTCGTGATTTGTAACAAGAGCATTACCTATATAAATTCCTTGTTCAATAGATATCTGAGGAACATGTCCTGTTTCTTTTTATACATTTTGAAGTTTGATTGGTATATCGGAAATATAACGAGCTGGCAAGATTATAGATTCTGCAGTTTGAAAAGGGTATTTATTTTTCTCGATTTCTAGACACTTTAAGGTATAATTAATATTGACATTATTATCAACAAAAAATTCGGATCCTAAAACTCCATCTTCTTCTACTGGTGCGTCGTTTGGTATTAAATGGAAAGTTGTGGAATATCCAAAAATGTTCAATTGAACGTGATCTAAAGTGTACTAAAATACTAGAAGTTCGTTTATTCCTGTGAGCCGTAATATTTCCTTCTGACTAATGTCGACTGAATGTTTAAGAATGTTTAATTTCAATAAATTTCTTCCTGCTCCCGTGTCTATTATCATACGAGCCGGACTTTTTAGGCCATTAGCGGGTATAATAATAGATGGAATACGATTACTGGAGCTTAGATTTATTCTTATTTCTTTTTTATTAGTGTCGGGTGCTGTCAAATCATTTCTTACAAGGCCTCCTTCGCTGCATTCTTGTGGTTGGAATCTAGCAGGTTGTTGTTGCTGTTGTTGTTTTTGTTGATTTTGTTGATTATACATTCTTTTACGGAATTCATTTATATTATGTCCTAATCTTTTACAATAACTGCATTCTTCTTGAATTTTATTGGGATTTATAGTATTAGTACTTCTTTCTTTGAAAGGAGGACCCTGAAATGACCTGTTATTTGGGTGTTGCTGCCATTGACCCTGGTTCTGTTGACGCGGAGTCCATTGACCCTGATTTTGTTGACGTGAAGTCCATTGACTCTAATATTGTTGAGGCGGGCCCCATTGGTCACTTGTATGTTGTTGGAATCTGATGTTGAATGGTTGACGTCTATTATCTCTATTTTGTTGAGGGTTAAACCTATTTGTTGGTTGCCAACTTCGTTGATTTTAATCTTGAAGGTTACCCTGATTTAATTGATTCAACTGTCTGCAGGTTGGGGCAATATGTCCTCTTTTGCCGCACATTTGAAAGATAATTTCTTCTTGAGCTAAATGAATATAATTTCTCCTATTTTCAACTATTGTTTCTTCTTTGTTTTTAGATGAGGGCCTACTGGAACGCAAGGCTGCGATTGTAGCCAATTTTCTTTCAATTTGAATTGCATTATTTACTGCGAGTTTAAAAGAGTCTTGTTTTCCTAATCTTGATTCGATTTCTGATTTGAGTCCTCGTAAAAAGCAATTTTTAAAATCTGCTTCTAATGTGGTTCCAAAAGTTGCATCTTCTTTATCGTAATTATTTCTTATGTGACAGTCTAAAGTTTTATCCCCAATTTCCTGAACTCTAGTCGCGTACGAAATTACTTTCTCGCTGTCCCATTGATAAATTCTGCCTAATTTACCTTGTAATTGATAAACTGATTTGTTTGAAGAATAAACACGTTTTAAGCTAACGATTAGATTATCTATGTTATTGTAAGAATTGCCTGATACACATTTTTGCGCCTCACCTTTTATTTTGTTTTGATTAATTTAGTCAAATTAGCTTTCGCAGTTCCCGGAAGCATACCAAGTGCTTCTTTACATCCTTCAATGAACTGGCCTAGTGAAATATTGTCTCCAGAAAAAATTAGGACTACCTCAAGGGCATCGCGTAAGGAAACGGATTGATTATTAGCGATAGTGATGATTTGTAGACGTTGACCGTCGACTGACATTTTTGATTGTTCTAATTTTTGAGGGGTTACTTGAAAATATTGATCAGACGAGCTGTTTTTATTTTTGATTTTATTAATTGTTTCAAAACACTTAATTTATTAGCAATTGATTTTGCAAATTCTTCTGAAGGAATGTAATCTTCGTTTTCCGATTCTGACTCATTCGATTGATTATTTTCGGTTTTATTTAGAATTAATGTGCTATCGAATTTATCGGATTCCTCTACTGTAGGGTCTTGGAAAAAAACAGTTGAATTAATTAACGAATGTTCAAAAATGTCACTGTTAAATAAAAATGAATTTTCACTGTTAGGAATGCTAGAACCACTAATTATGCTAGTATTTTGTAAAGATGTTAGTAACGGAGAGTCAACCTGTGATTGTTTATTCTTAACAGGAGTTTGACCCTGGTTTTTATTTGGTGTGTTTCCTACATGTTCAATTAATTTTTCCGCTTTGCAAATGCTTTCTAAATCGATCTCGTTTCCTTTGGATAACTGCAAATTCGCTGAAGAGCACTCCTACACACTCACTCCACCACTTTATTACAAATTTATGGACTTATGTTCAACTGCACTTCACATTCAATTAACGAAGATTTCTAACTAAGTCAGGTTCGAGAACGGTGATATACTTATACAAGACAAAGGGATCATGCGTAATATTGACAATAATTAATAGTCGTAATAGTAATAATGAGACTTATAATAATTATAATTATATAATGAAGATGATAATAATAAAATAATAATAATAATGATAATAATAATAGTCGCGGGGACATGACACTGGCAAAGCACTAAAAATTCTCAAAAGTGAAAACAAAAATCTACGGTATTAGACAAGCATTAATCAACCTCATATTTTATTATGAAATTGGATTTCAAAACGGTGTCACTTTGCAGGTTTGTTATATGATTTTTTTATTTATATTTTCGAAAGTTGAGTAATAGCCGCGGCACAAAAATTTCGGCATATATTCTACTTTTATTGTAGCTTGGATTTTGCAACTTATGAAATTAAAATATTAATTTTAAGAAAAAATAGCATTTGAAAAAAACAATTTTCGAACTTCAATTACCATATACACACAGTTTTTTTCAACACAGTTTTTTACTGACTATGGCCCCTAAAAAAAGTGAAAATAATCAAAGAAAGTGGACTACCAAATGCTTCAATCCTTTCAAGAAGGAAAATCATAACAAGACGCTAAATACACGCCGTATTCCTGAATGCTTACGATCGCAATTTCCTACACTATCTAAAGCAATAAAAATTTGTGCTTCGTGTAGGAAAGAACTCAGTACACTGGAAGAAATACCAGCGTCAAATTTAGATGACACCGATCAGCCTGGTAATGATGTTCTTGCGGATGAAAACTTTGATGATGTTGAAACTAATGAAATCATCATGTCAAATGAAGAAATCATGTCAAGTGATGTTTACGATCCAGACTTCTCCTTCGAAAAACTCGAGATGAATGATACACTGTGCAATGACAAATATCACAAGGCCGCATTTGAAGTTCTAGATGAAATTAAAGAGAAGTTTAAATCATCATCGAGTAGAGCTGAGAAAATTCAACTTCTCACACTTTCTCCAAAGTCTTGGAGTCGCAGAATTCGAAACATCCGATCGACAAGCTAAAAATGCGAAAAAGTTAGTTGCTAACCATGGGATACTAACTCTGCCTACGCTAAAATCTTTAGTTTTAAGACTCAAAGGTCTTCACCTTTGAGTCTTAAAACTAAAGATATCGTATCCAAATTTTATAAGCGTGACGACATGAGTCGCTTAATGCCTGGAATGAAGGATTGTGTGTCTGTTCGAGTGAGTGACAAAAAAGTTCTCGTTCAGAAAATATTGATTTTGTGCAATTAAAATGAAATTTTAAATATTGATTTTGTGCAAAGTGAAAACAACTGTCACTAAAAAAACAAAAGACGGAAAGAAAGGCAGATAGAAGACCAAACATTAGCATAAAAAAATCTCCAAGATTTAATTTTACTTAATCCATAAAACCACTTTTTCGACCCGACCTCTTATTCAATAACTTGATTTTGCAAAATTCAAAATTTAAATAATGACAGCCTCAACCCTGTAAAATGCAGAGAGCGATCAAATATACCAGCATATATTATTATTTTTCGTAAAAACGATACCGTGAAGGCATTACGGTGCGCCGTGGGGCTCGAGCGCCAGCGTCATGCGCGTACCGGAGTACTCAACGCTTATTTTCATGAATTAAAAATTTGAATCCCACTTCCTAATCTACATAGTCTTATAGGAAAAAACTTAAGCTTTCTTTTAAGACCAAACAAAACAACAAAAAAATCTGTCTTATTTCAAAAAAAAGTCAAATTTATTTTTGACCTTCATTTTTAAAGGTCAAATATGTACTTTTTGAAAAAATGCGTAGGACCAATCGAAAGGACGTGAAGAAGCTTATCGAAACTGCACTAGACAAAATTTTTTTCATCACTATTACAAGAGTTAAAAATCCCCAAAATAGACGATATCCACGAAAATCACAAAATTTTCACCCCCTCCCCCTCGGTAAATACTCATCCGAATGAAAAAATTTTTTCCTCATAAACTACTATCCAATAGCAGAACACTTTGCGTAAGTTTAACTTAGATCGGACAATTTTGACTTCTTGAGTGGGCACACTTGAGAAATAACGCCTCATATACTTATACATCAATTGCGAAATCCTTGAACAGCACTTCTTCCCAAATTCAATTCTTCTTTTAAAAATAAATTTTGAAATGGTTTTATCCGATTAGGGTAGGTAGGATAGGTAGGGTTGTAGCAGTGCTCTTGTTAAAATTCTACTAGAGCTCCTTTAGGGTGGCCCTCAAAGGCCCCTCGTAGAAAATCCCTCAGGGGCCATCGTCGCCAATCATGTCATTTTTATATTTACTTGCAAAGGCCCCTCGAGGGTTGCCCTCGTAGAGCCCTCGTTGAAAAAGGGCAATCCCAAAGGGGCCCCAATAAAACCGACTTTCATTTTCTACGCGGGGTATGCATCTTTCTCCCATAAACTCGGATCTTTGCTTAGAGAGCTGATAGAAAATTATTGACCGTGGCTTGCTACTTGAAGTTATGAAGTCAGATATCTGCTTTTTCCTAACTAGGTCCTTTTGAATTTTTACTTTCATAGCAGCGTTTGTGGTAACTTTTTTCTTTAGAGCCAATGCTGTCAAACACATTTCTTGGTTTGTAACACGAGAATCAAAGATCGCTAAGCCAGCAAGCGTTTCTTTTCCCCAATACTTCAATTCCTGCATTACAAATAAAGAAGGGAAGTACTTACAATTATTACAATTAGTTGAAGACCGCAGAAAAGCTTTCTCAAACTCACGAAAATCTACAATAAAGAATTGACTTCTGGAGAAGCAAAATCGAGAATGAACTAAAATATGTGAGTTAATCACTTGAAAATACATGCAATAAAATTTTTAAAGGTATCTGTAAATACATATTAATTACTTTTATGTTAATTTAATGTTTTAAAAAAATTAGTCTCGATTTTTCACCAGTGGATGATCGGAAAAGATTCCCGTATATTTTTTATCAACTAAAAATGTTTTTCTAGATAAAGGAGAGAAAAAAACATGGCTTTAAAAAAAATTACTTTTTCAAGATTTGAAAGATTCATTTTTTTGAGATTGACATTGTAAACATACTATAAATATTTTTTAAAAGATTTAAATCAATAGCAGAAATTATTGTCAATCAAGTTAAAAGTATTCCCTAAAATTATATATTTAAAAAATTTTGTAATGCATAATTCGGCACTTATATCTCGAATCAATGACAAAATCAGGGAAAAGGCCTCCTTAAAATTTATTTTTTATTCTGCAAAAAATTTGAGAGTTATCTCATACTTTTATGTAGAATTATCACTATTTGTAGCAATGAAAAATTTAAAACTTTGGAAGATAAAAATAAAAAGCTACTAAAAGTGCAATTTTTGTCACAAAAACGACTTTAACGACCTCTAAGCATTTTTTTTAAATCTCTGAAAAACATAGAATAACTTTCTTACCAAGATGAAAGGATTCCTGCTTCAATATTTCGGAAAATAAAAAAATCAGGATTTGGCTCGGCACCGTAGTGTTTAGCGCATCCAACTTGATAAAGGGCATATTTATCTAGCGGCTAAATGCAGTGCATACACTGAGGAAACCATATATTTGAATCAAACATAATATGTTTGATTAACAGCCAAACAAAGTTTAAAACAAAAACTTTCTTTTATTGTATGTCAAAGAAATAATGTTTGGTTCAAACATATGGTTTTCTCAATGTACTTTTAAGCAAAACATTGATTTTAATAGGCTTTTAACGCGACGATATTATTCATTTTTTAGTATAACCTGGATTTCCGAGGACTGTCAGCTCGAGGAACTGGAAACTCAATGTACAGAGGTGGAGAAGGTGTAGGTGTAGATGGCGATGGCAGCGGTGCTGGAGGCGATGGCAGCAAGGCAGGTTCTGCTCCCGGTAGTGACTCGTCTGTCTGACAGTTTGGGATGGCCCGCAGGGCCAAAGGCGATGCTCGACGTACTCGAGTCTCTTTTTTGCTTTTCTAAACAAAGATTATATTTACTAAATTTTTCGTTCAATACTAAGATACTCTAGATTCATCCACAACTGCTACACTTAACCCTTGATGATGAAATTTTTCATACAAGTATGAGGGTAATACTTTCTTAACTGCTCCAACTTTTAAAGTCAGATTTTTAGATGGATTTCTAATTGTAGGAATATATTCCCCTATCAAACAGAAGTTTATTAACAAATTTATAGGCCTAGATTATAATTTCTTTCCAAGTGATTGAGAGTTGAAGTTGGATAAGAAGACGGATAAGAGAACGGTTTTATCCGGATTCGCCTGTAATCTTGTTAGAATTTTCTGTCCAGCTTTAATCGGCACTCATAGCGGAATGGCATTCAGTTCCTATCCGTATCTTATCCGGTAACAATAAAATATTAACTAAGTCAGTAAGCAGTTCATGTCTGAGTGTGTCCAGTTCTTACCCGACAATAAAGAAGATAGGCAATGTTTAAGTTAACAAGTAAAGTTGACCAGATCTTATATAGTTTCTGTTCGGCAAATAGAACCAGAAATTATTAGAGTTAATGTGTAATAGCGGATTGTGTCTGAATCAGGTAGGCACTTATCCGCCAATTACAACCTGAAGAATATTGTTGAATATTGACTTTGTATCTTTTTTATTTACTGCACAGTATTTAAAAAATAGATATGTAAATATTTTTACTGATGATTTCCTTATTGAAATTCGTCCAACTTATTTACAGCAAGATAAAAAATTATGGTTAACGGACCAATTCCGGATCTGAACAAATGAATTGCGATTCTTTGCTTAAATAATTTAAGATCTTCCAGATGGCAGATATGGAACAAAATTCGCTAAGTGTATCTGGATAAAATTTTGTTATCCCCAATCTTATTGAAACTCTTCTAAATTGTAGTGTTAGTGGACCTCTTTGAATTCTGTGATAAGGGAGTGTTACTAGTACAATGGGTTATCAAGATACAGTGGCCCAGTTTTTTGACGTTTAACCTTACCCGCTTATTTTCAATAATTCATAGCTTCTGATATAGTTGTCCGATTAAAATTTTATATGAAGGTTTTTTCGAAGACTTTTTTGTGAATTTTACGATGAAAATAGTCATTTTGCATTTAAAAAAGCTTGATTCTTTCCCTTTAAAATCATCCGAGTCCACAAATAAGAGGGTCAATTAGCCGCAGCGCTCCCAAACGTGTTGCAGTATTCGTAAGGTTCCAAAATTTACCAACTGACGGTTCTCAAACATAAGAACAATGACAGTGATTATGAAACTTGATGTTTCTGAATCTGAAGTTAAACAGGTATTATTGTAAATTTTCTGGTTACGCTTTTATTGAAGTTCATTAAAACCACGTAAATTTCTATTAGCAAAAAACCGCAACATATAACAGACCTATGCAAACCGTTTAAGTTTAAATTTAGCACCAAAATTTTTTATATTTATTGGAGTCTAACTGGGGGTACCTACCTAGCACGAAAAATTCGGAAAAAAATGTTTAATGTGCACCCTAATAGTACCTATGTAGTGAAGTATTTTGTTCTCAGACGCTAATGCAATTCTAGATATTTGATGGAATTTATCTGCAGCACCGTCGGAAATTATCAGACCAATTTAAAAAATCCTACTAAAAATTCGCTGGTGAATTCGAGGTGTGAAAGATTTTTAGAAACTTGGTTCGGAAACCAGAATCGGCTCGAAAGTTCGATTTAGGAGTTTTCAGAAATTTACAGTAATTTATGGTAAGTTAGCGGAAATTTTTAAATGCAACTTTTGGGTTGGGTCGAGTTTTCAACCTTTCGGGTTCGGTTGCGGACTCGAAATCCGACCCAACCCGAAGTAATTTTGCTCATCACTATTTAATTTCGTTGTTTCGATACGCTAGATTCTGGGTCTAGAATCCGATAAACAACTAACATCAGATCTGACTAAAAATGAAAATTCAAATGAATTCCATCAAACTTAAATAAGTAAAAACTTAAATGAGTAAAACTTTGGAAATGAGATAACTTTTTCAAATATAATCGAAATCTAACTCTCACCTACGGAGTGACAGCTTTTGACACAGTGAAAATATTGTAAATAAAATGCAAAATCTCAGCAGCATAATAATTTTTCAAAAATACACTATTCTTAAAAAAATTGAGACGGACGTCATTTTTTATTTTTTCAAAATCATGAATTTTGCACAAGATCACTTTTGCCAGTGTATCAGAAGCTTTCACTTCCTAGGTGGGAGTTAGATTTCCATTATATTTGAGTAAATTATCTATCGCATTTTAAACGTTTTACTCAGTTTCTCCCATGTTAATCACATGAGAAATTTCAAGTCGATGTTGGAACCTCTAAATATTATCCAATTAAGTTAAAACTTAGTGAACATCTTTCTCTCGTGTAACCTCATGAAATTATCTACATGGAGAGCAAAATTTTAAATGTTCGAAAATAAAGACCAATCTAAAAAGAGTTACAGCGTTTTGAAACTAAAAAGTTTTTTTTTTATTAATCCTCAATCACTTGGAAAGTCGTGGTAACTCAGAGCGCACACCTATAAATTTTTGCATAATCTGCTACCTGGTAGAGGAACATAATCCGTGAATTGGAAATCAATTATTGAAGAATCTCACGTTTAAAGTTGTGACAGTTGATAAGTTAATTCATAAGTTAAATTTTTGCATAATCTGCTACCTAGTAGGGGAAAATAATCCGTGAATTGGAAATCAATCGAAGAATCTGACTTTAAAAGTTGGGACAGTTGATAAGTTAACTCATAAGTTAATTCCCCAGTAAGTGACGACTTTTCCCTTCTTAAACCTTTAATGAAAGAAAGTTGGTCTGAAATATTGTACAATAAAAGTATGCATAAATTATAAATAAATAACATAACTACCTGCATAAAATTTATCTTCGTCCTTCCTTTTAACAGAATTTAAACTTATGGGTCGTTGAAAAAAAGTTCTGAAATTCAAGTCCCGACATTTCTGTTATTTAACATATTTTTTAGGTCTCTTTGTTAAAAAATGGAGAATTAAAATATAGCCAAAATGTCCACTCGGTAACCTGTCCTCAAATACAGATTCACAAACTTAAATTAATAAATAATGACAACAACATTTTATAAATGAATAATACTCATACGAGTCATTTGCATTGAGGTAAAGAATCTAAAAATTATAAATAGAGATTTTTACTTATTTTTATTTGATTTAGAAAAACAGAAAGCCCAACAGTACAGAGAATCAATAACGTGGCTATAAAAAAAGACAAGATGTATGACTTAAGTATGTAGTACAATCAAATTAGCAGCAAAAAGGCCATTTGCTAGAAAAAATTAGCAGCACGGAGAACTCTAGCTTAAAATTTTTGGACGGACGTCCTTTTGAAGTCATGAAAAGTTCGATCCTGAATTTCTAATAAATTTTTTTGTTATTGACAAAAAACCTGAAATCGCAACATTTTCTCAACACGTTTGCTTAGATTGTTACTTTCGATTAAGAGATAGGTAGAAAGATTATAGAAACTTCGTTTTTAGAGCCTAAAATAAGCTTTAAAATGAGCCCTTATCGAATATCCTACGACAAATAGTTTACGAAATATAAATTTGTTAATTAACATTGGGCGTTTTTCAGGGAAGACAAAGCGATTATGAATTTTCATTGTTTCAAAAAAAAATTGCGATCGGGATTTAGCTATTGGGTTCTCAAATTGGATAGTTCAAAGTATCAAAAAACATTTGTTTTGATTTTAGAATCAAAAAATGACAGAGCGGTGTGGGAGCACTTTTTTAACATTCATATTTTTAAAAAATAATAATTAAAATCTACCTTTCTCAATGGTTATACCCAATTTTTTTCAAATTTTTCTGGAGGCTGTACGTATGAAAAAAATTATTGTTTATAACGATTTGTTATAAACAGTGTGAAAAATTGTGTTGACATCTTAAAAATACTTTTTCCTGGAGATGCACAATCTGTTAGATATTTCAGCAAAATTGAACTCATCAGATTTTTTTTAAACAAAATATGAATGTTTTAAAAAAAGTACTGCCCCACTCCTCTGTAATTTTCGGATTCTGAAATCCAAAAAAAAATGTTTGAATACTTTGAACTATACAATTTGGGAATCCAATAGCAAAACCGCAATTGCGATTTTTTTCGCAACAATGAGAATTCTTCATCGCTTTGTCTTCCCTGAAAAACGCACAATGTTCATTAAAAAATTCACATCTCGTAAACTATTTGTGGCAGGATATTCGCTAAGTCATCATTTTAAAGAATATTTTATGCTCTAAAGACGAAGTTCTATACACTTTTCACCTATCTTTTTATCTAGAGTAACAATCTAAGCAAACGTGTTGAGAAAATGTTGCGATTTCACGTTTTTTGTTGATAAAAAATTGATTAAGAATTCAGCCTCGAATTTCTCAGGTCTTCAAAAGGACGTCCATCCAAACATTTTAAGACAAAGATCTCCGTGCTGCTAATTTTTTCTAGCAGAAATCTTAATTTGACTGTACTAATGAGCACGCAGGCAGGCTTTTGCAAGGCATGTGTACCATAAATTTGTGAACAGTTCACGTAAATTCCTCAAGGGACATGAAAAAGAGGTCAATATCAGAATTTATAGATTCTAGGATAAGCTTTTTTGTGTTACTGCACATTTTAAATAGCGGAGAACATCGAGACTCATTCTTTTTCAAATAACACCTAGTCGTATATCTAGTGCAATATTTTGGAGCATACAATCAGTTTAGGATCAATTTAAAAAAATGTTAAGATGCCTGTAAATATGCGTCTGGCTTCTAGTGAACAAACATGAAATCTGTTACATAAGGCCTGTTGATCAGAGCCACAAGGAGGATAAGCATGGTCCTCCTTCCACACTAGGTATTTTCGAAAACGCCTTTGGCAACTTTCAACAGACTTGATATGTTTCGTTGTTTGAAGAGTGCAAATGGCAGACGCATACTCAAGCTTGGATCGCACCAGAAAACAAAACAGTGTCATTAACGGCGTGATCGCCCTAAAGTGCTTACATGTCCTCATAATAAACCCAAGCGTTTTATTCGCGCTTGAGAGTATTTTTTTTATGTTTTCTTATTCCTAGATCCCTATACACCTCAACTCTTACAATTTTGATGCCTTCAATGGAGTACCTATGATGCCATACTACATTTCTGTTTGGGAAGGATAAAATCTTGCATTTGGAAGGATTCAAACTCATTTTACACCAATGGTTAAAAAGATTAAGATTATCCTAAAGCTCAAGCTCTGTATAGGAGTTTCAATTCGCAATTGGAAAGTAAATTTTAACGAGATCTGCATATAACAAGCAGTCAAGAATAAATGACACATCAGTCATAAATATTATGAAAAGCAATGGTCCCAATGTGGAACCTTGAAGTACCTCAGATGATAGCATAAAAGGCTGAGAAGAGTGGGCAGTCATCAATTGCTCCCCAGCTAACTGAGAACTGTTCCCCTTCCAGTGTGCACACGACACTACCCTTCACCCGAGTCGAAATTTACAGGGTCGGCCCTGGAAATTTAAACCCTGCTTTGAACCTACAGCTCCTTATTAGAACCTGCTTTTACACTGTTTAATCTTATAGCTCCTACTTTAAAGTTTTAACTCCTACATCGAGAGAACATACTTGCGTTTTATGTTTGAGAAATCTATGAATTTGATGTATGACCTATTCATGCTAAGACGGTATGAATTTCGAGCATTAATAGCTTAAAGTTCGCATTGAAAATTCAAAAAAATATCCATGTAAAAGTAACACTGCGCTCCTACTTGTTCTTCATGAATTTTTACAGTTGACATGCTTTTCATGTACAATAGCGTAGAATTTAACGCATGACAGGTCTCATTCTCGAAACTCTAAAACTCCATACTATTATAGTAAGGTGGCTTACTATTATAGTAAGTGTGGAGCGTAATCTTACTCCGAACGCTTGTGATCCATACTAAAATAGTATGAACCCCATGCGTTCAAGGCATTAGCTCATTTGTACATTAAACGCGTGTCGTTGTTACTCTCAGAGCATACAGTTTAGACTTCAAATGCATGGTATTATACGTATTTTGTATAGCGCTACCTCTACACTAAATAAGTATGAACGTGTGCTGTCATAGTTTGAATTAATCCAAACTAACGTACCGTGAGACGAGATCATACAAGAAAAGCAAGTATGTTCTTTCAGTGTATGAGTGAAATATTAGAGCCTCCTTTGACTCATTTGACAGTCTTCCAATTGTAGAACCTACTTTAAAGCTGTAAAACCTCTCTCCCTTAATGCTGACCCTACTTTGAATCTTTAGAGCTAACATTTATCTAACTCAAGACCCTAATTTGACGCTGTTCAACCTCAACTTTAATTCTGACCCTACTTTGAATCTTTTAAACCTACAGTCTTCAAATTCAACTGCTATATAACCTTCTTTCTTTAATATAACAAAACAATTAATAATGAACCAAAAAGCATTTGTTACGACATTTTTTATTGATAATAGACAATGCCATATACATGTATGTTTGATGAAAAAAATGTCAGGTACAAAGAATTATTAGAAAATAATATATCAGTAAACATTTTTAATAAGAAGTAGGTCTGTTTATCAACTAGTTTACTTTTTTTACTGGATATTATAAAATTTTAGAAAATATTTGTTCAACTCTGTGCAACTGCGTAGTTAAAAACTATTTTTAAACTATTAAACAATACAATTAGTCAAAATATTATGATTTCTGAAATTGTAATACAATTTTGGTTAAGTCTATCCTTACAACTTTCGTCCTTAGAATGCCTAAGAACTTCAATACGTTAATTTTCTTCTATCTATAAGGTAACGGAATAACCAATTGATGATGTACGTGTTGTCGAGATATATTTTCTCAAT
>JBAGKK010124109.1:0-25058 GCA_037177015.1 Euceroptres primus
CTATAGGTTTAAAAATGGATATATTGTTATTTATTTTTGAAAATAAGCGTTATGTAAGTTTTTTCGGTTATCATTTTCTTCAATGATTTATGACTCATTTAAAATCAATAAATGGGTCATCATCAATAAAATCAATAAAAAGAAATTTTCTCACTACAGCTTTGATAGGGTTTTTCATGCCCTTTCTTCTGATCATAAGCATTCTACGAAAAAATAAATGTTTGACCTTCAAAAATGAAGGTTAAAACAATTATTTCTTCAACAAATGCTTTGACCTTCATTTTTGAAGGTCAAAAATTTATTTTTTTAAAAAATGCTAATAATCAGTAGAAAGGGTATGTAAAACCATTTATTTGAAGGCCATTTAATTTTTCAAAAAATTTTTACAATCAGTAGAAAGGGCATAAAAATTCCTACCGAAGCTGTAGTGAGAACATTTCTTTTTATTGATTTTAAATGAGTCATGAATTATTGAAAAAAAAAATGATAACCAAAAAAACCTACATAACGCTTCTTTCCAAAAATAAATAACAATATGTTCATTTTTAAACCTATAGGTGTTTAAAGGCAACAAACTAAGCTTTCTTTCTAGATAAAAAGAAAAGAAAAAAATAGCCTAAATTCGAAAAAAGTCATTTATTTTGGATTTTTTATTTTTGAAGATCAAGTACTTATTTTCCTAAAAAATGTGTACAATCAATGGAAAGGGCGTGAAAACCCCTATCGAAATTGTAGAAGTAAACAATTGATTTTATTTATATTAACAGAGGTATAAATCATCGAAATAGATGGTACCCGCACAGAACTAAGAAATTACACCCCCTCCTTATCGGTAAATATGTGTCCAAGTGACAAACCTTTTTTCCCATAAATTACCATACAATAGGACTGCACTTTACCTAAATTTGAGCCCGATCGATTTTTGGGGTTAGGGCACTTTAGAAATAATGTCCCGTAAGTACATTAATTCAATCAAGATTTTAATATAGTTTTCTTTTTTAAAGAACATCTAATTTCTTCAATTTACAAGCAATTGCCTTATATTTTATGAAAAAGTCAATATTTATAGGCAAATTAATGTTTAATTCCTGTAAATATAAAATAAGTGAGGGGCAATTGTTGAATAGTTGTATTGAAAAGTTACTAATGAGTAAATAAATAGTATAAATTCATGGTTGCTTTTTAAAGTAATTATTCACTTCGCTTTAAAAGAGCGTAATTTTTAATAATGGTGAAATAATAATTTAATAATAATGAAATAATAATGAAATGCATACATTTGTGGTAATAATGTGTATTTACGCATACTCTCTAAATTTGTAATAGTCACTTTTGACTAATGAAACTGTCGATTTGTTTGCCAAATGATTGGATAACCATTTTTACTAATTTTCAGTCCGACTAACAGTAAAATACTGCTAATTCACTTCAGTCACAGTACTGAATCCAACTTCAATAATAAATTTTTCTACTAAATTAATTGGTAGTGCGAATTAATCATTACTGTATAAAAGTTAGTGAAAATGGTTAATGAATCATGTGGTGAACGAATCGGCAGTATTCACATTTCATTATTATTAGATCTCTAAATTACTCCCTTCTAAAGCGAAGTGAATAATTATTTTAAAAAGCAACCATGAATTTGTATTATTTATTTACTTATTAGTAATTTTTCGTTTTAACTATTCAACAATAATTGTCACTCACTTATTTTATATTTACAGGAATTAAACATCAAGTTGACTATATAAGTATTACTTTTTTCATATTGTACAATAATAGGCAATGCAATGTAAATTGAAGAAATTAGAAGATGATGTTTAAAAAAGAAAAATGTATCAAAATTTTGATTGATTTAATGTGCTAATATATAGAATTATATACATAAAATTTTATATATTTTCTACTCAAATTGTATGCTTAAAATTTGACAAAAATAATCGTTAGTTTTAATTATTCTTCAAGAATACTTCAACATATTTTCTCTGGATTCAAAATTGTATGACACGTATTAAAAATTATATATATATATATTGTTAATGTTCTTAATTAAACGACATTATTGAATTAAGAACGTTAAAAATTAATTAATAAATTTTAAATTATGATTTAATAATTAAAGAAATTAAATCGTTAAAAATTTAAATCGTTTTCAACTGAAAAAACTTAAAATTGTTTGGATAAAATTTTAAATCTTAAAAAATTGTACGTCAAATTAATAGTATTAATACTTAATTATCTATATATTATTTATACATAATATACAAATTACTAACTATCAGCAATTGTAAAATTTTAGAAATATAAAATTGAACAGATATGCACCAATTTAATTTTAAATTCTGGTGAATAAATTAAAATTATTATTGAAAACAATTGAAAAACGTTAACATCACAACAATTATCAACAGGGAAGCAACTTCAAACTGCGAACGGAAACCCATCATGATTATTATTATATATAAAACCAATCTCAAAATATAAAATAATAAAAAAGCAAAAGCATCTCTGCGAACCAACTTCATGCTGCGAACACTTGTAGATTATTATCAGTAATTTTGGAATTGAATAACAAAAAGCTTTTCAGGAACTCTAGATATATATTTCCAATGGAAGTTGAAATTGTAGCAGAAAATGGTATTCCAATTTTGAAAGAATCACTCGAACTTTTTGCAGCCCTCAATGTTGGACGATTTTCAATTTTGAATGGAATATCTGAAACATTCAAAATTTTTACTTTAACATTTTGTTCTTACAAATTCCCAATTCAGATGCTTTGTTGAAGGCAGTCACTAGTGTGGGATTCAAAAATAATAAATACAGATTAATCCACCCCAAAAAAGTGGTTGCGATGGTGATTTATAGTCGTGGTTAATATAACATTGTAACACCCATTTAGTTAATATAATTGAGCCTTCCAAGCACGCATGTCAAACAGAAAGTGATAACCTGGCTCCTAAAAATCTTAACCCATTTTCGTGAAATTCCCATCTGGAAAGTCTTTTGTCCTCTACGTAAAAGCCTAGTTTCATATCCACGTGCAAGATTTATTTTAATTGTGAAATATAGTTTCTCGCGCGTAGTTGCGTCACTCTGTTTCTTCGAATATAACTAAAACGTTCAACAAACGGTTTTATTATTTCTGGGAACACTTGCTGTTTGAAAAATTTTAATAAATAAAAATTTTTTATTCAAAACAGTGCAACGAATTGAAATATCTAGAAAAACATAAAATGTAAACTTTGCTGTTTTTCATCTAAGAATTTTTTTATTCGAAAGTTTATGATTCAATCAAATTCAAATTTAGAAGCTTTCGTTTTCTAGAGATTTAAAAGTCCTAATTTTAAAAAATTTGAAATTAGAAAGCTTTAAAACTTACAAGTATGCTTTCTTCCTACTTTCCATCATTTTGAAATCAAGTAATAAATATAATCGTAAACTTCAGATTTAAAAACTTGGAAATATTATCAACCATTTCATATAGAGGGTCAATGAAAAATACGACGTCTTCCAACATGTCACAACTCAAAAAGTATTTTGTACTCGAAAGTTTACATTTACATTCAAAAAGTATTTTGTACTCGAAAGTTTACATTTACATTCAAAAAGTATCTTGTACTCGAAAGTTTACATTTCATTATATGATACTCTTCAAGTATCAATTACCTCCATTTCCTCCCAACTAAACAAATCTGACACTTAGAAGTCTTCTTCAGTCTTCTTTGACTTTAGAGAAGAAAAAAAACAATGGACACGTGTTTGGTGATGCAAGTTTCCATTTCTAAATATAGATTGCCACACTTACATGACAGTTGATTACCAGAACTCCTGACTCATCAATTTTAAATTAAAGTTTTATCAAGGGATATTGTATCATCTAATTTAAATTTAAACACGTTTCGAAATCACAAAAGCTTTTAATTTAAAAACGAGTTGTTTAAATTTAATTTCAGGATTAATTTTCTCCAATATAAAAATCATTTAATCTGAATGTATTCCAGTATTATAAAAATTCATTAGCTTTAGGAAATTAATCAAATTTTTCAGCAAGTTACATTTTTTTTGAAAATTATTGACACGCCTTCAGAAGAATTTCTGAAGAAAGGAAAACTCTGAAGAAGGGAATTTAAATTTCCAAGAAAATCTAGTAGTAGTAGTAGTAATCTAATCAGAAGAGTTTCCGAAGAAAGGATTTTGAAGAAGTTTCCGAAGAAGGAAATTTGAATTTCCAAGAAAAATTTCAATCGACCTTGATGAAAATCTAGGACGAATTTGAGGAAGGCTGAGGAAATTTTTGCCAGCACTTCCCTAACAGATCTTTGATCTCAATCTTTCTGGCACTAATTCACACGTGTGACGCATTGCGATAACATGACTGTCCCCGTGTTGCGAGAGGTGAATGTTAACAAACTCAGAGAGCGTGGAGGACAAAGTGAACACCAAAGCAATCACGTAGTGGACACGCACGTGGCGGCTTTTTTACGCTTGTGAACCTTTTAGTTCCATTATATCACAAAATTTTGGTAATTCCTGTCCTATAGGCAAGTTCGACACCATTAGACAACCATAATATTTAATTATCCATTAAGAAATTCAAATCTCTCTTCAAATACAGATGAGGTATCTTATTCCCACAAGATGAAAACCTGAAACCAATTGATAAATTACTGTACAAGATTAAAGCTCTTACAAAATAGTTCCATCTATACTTTTCGATAAGGATAACAAGTTGAGAGACCAGAAAAGGAATATTAGATATTCCTGTGAGGAGATATTCCTGTGTTAGATATTAGTCTGTGATGCTATTACAATAGAAAAAACTTGGACCGGCAACTTTGAAATTGTTTCTAATAACAGTTATCATAGACTGTTGTAGACTTTTTTATTACTGAAAGTGACTCGCAAAATAGATATTATCTATTATCCCAACAAAAAAAAAATTTTCGTTGACTTGGAATTCCCAGTGATTGATATATTTCAAATAAGAAAATAGGGCATGATACGAAAAGACTTTATGATTGGGGGACAAAGAATATGGTTCTGCACGTGTGCCTATGGTGTTCAAGGTCATTGGGTGTTCCCTTGCCATTCGGCCCCCTAAAATCTCATGAGTCGAGCCCCAACTGTTCCCTATACAACTTGAAACTATCGAGTCCAAAACTACCCTCATGGAAAAGTTCGACACGTGTAGAGACACTTTTTTAATCTCTGAGAACCTTAAATTATTTTTTCAGCTATCGACGAATCCCATTTGACTAATCTTTTTAAACGAAATTTGTTGATAGCAATCGAGACCAATTAATGGGATCATTAACGAATTTCCGGAGCATTGGGTAGAGTTTAGCCTTTTAAATTGCTGGAGTCACAATATAAATAATCTAATAAATATTGATTGTTCATTTTAAATTAAATAAACATAAAATATACTATTTAATTTTAACTAAAAAAATTGTCGGAACAGTCTTTGTGAATAGTTGGAATTTAGAATAAATTTAGGTGTCCAATATCTAAATCAGACCGGAATTAGATTTAATTCAAAGTTAAATTTAAATTAGATTTAAATCAGATCTAAATTAGAATTATTAGATTTGAATTAGATCAAAAATCACAAGACTTACCATGAATAATAATTGTTGCAGATTGAGCTTGAAGATGGCTCCAACAGTTTGCATGCCAGACTTTCCAGAGACGGGAAAATCACACTCGTACTCTCGTCGACGCCAAAAAAATCAGGACGGAAGTATCAGTAAACGACGGGGAGTGGAATTAAAGAAATTGCCCAGCAAGAATTCCGAGAATTCAGAAATATCGCCTTCACATCCCTTGAGTCCAATTTCACGACCGAGGTGTCCAACAGACTCCTATGTCCCGATCATTTTAAGATCCTCTCCAAAAATTTCACTAAGGACACCCTTGATGCAAAACAATCAGTGGAAAATGGTCCTGAGACGAGATGGTAAGTCTAAAATTATAATTATCATTCATTAAAGGCTTTCAGATTAGAAACATTCAAATTTAAAGGCTTTCCAATTTGAAAGAACTTGAAGTTTAAGTTTGTTTTAAATTAAATAACTACGTTTTAAATTAAATGAATTTAAATATTCAAATTCTAAAATCTTTGATAAAGAAAATCATTTGACGTATTCAAAGGAAGCAATCATTTAAAGCATTTTTTTAGTAACTGGATTCTGAAACTGAAACAAAATTTTACCAATTCTTTTTTTTTTTAATCCAGGTCTGCTGGACATCTTCGCCCGGACGATCGCTCTCGTGAAAAGGAACCACATTTTGCAAAAGAAAGTGAATGCTCTTCGCCAGGAAACACAGAACTTCATTTCCTCAGTGATGAGTAATCCAGAAAACAAGACCCAAAAAATGGAAGATTTTTCTTCCAAAGAAAATGACCTCGTTTCTTCCACAACCGAAAGCAATTTCAAGTCATCTTCCCCTTCTACATTAGAATCCAAAACCGATTCCGAATCGAATAAAGTCTCTTCCTCCACTGAAATCGATAACCGAGAAGACACCGAGTGCTGAAGTCGTTCTGTAAGAAAAAACAGGAGATTAAGATTTTAGAGACTTTTTGTTTTTGGGCATCAAATTTTCTCACCGAGAGAATAATCTGCAGGAAAGTAGATTGTAATTCCATTCTCGCCCTTTTGAATGAATGATGGAATCCCAAATTCGAAAGGATTCAGTGAAATTCCATAATTACTATTCTATGAAGAATTTTTAAAGATGGTAAAACTGAAATTCAATTATACTATCGGAGATATGTTCTCGGGATAAAATTACTCATTTACGTTGACTGTGTAACTATTTACTATCACATATTACCCATTAGAAAATCGTGTGCGATTGAAAATTATTACTCTACAAACTTGTCATAACTGACAAACTTTAAATCCATGAAAAGAATTTATCATTGATAATTTCATCGCAAGTGAAGCAAAAAAAAGTGGCGATTAATCATGACTGACATTAAATTGTCGCCACCCTTGCAGAAATTAGGTCTCATGATTAATGTTGAGAAAAAAATGCATTTTTTCTGAACCTAGTCATGTAAAATGAAATTCAGAATTAAGACACAATAAACAAGTATACATTTAATCTAAATGCCGAGTGAATCACTACTAAGGCTGTGAAAATTGTATTTATATCTGAAGAAAATTGGTTGTAGAAACGATAATTTAAAAGATGCGATCGATTGGTACAAATCGCTGCTAAATTGTAATTTATATTCGGCTTACTTCCTGAAAAAATTTTTGCTATTCAACAATATTTTTGACAAAAAATTGTGCAACAAGTAGTTTTATAAGAGAATTTGCTTGGCAAAAAATTTGGCTAAAAGCCGCTTTTCTAAATTCTAAAACTAATAAGTAATTGGCAAGCGACGAAAAACGTCCTATTTTTTCTAAAAAATAAAATTCACAAACCTAATCGTATAATTCCTAAATTAAACTTAGACAGTAGAAATACAAAAAAAAAATACGAAAAAAACTTGTTCTTGGTCCACCTGTTAGCTTTGGGGAAAATACAAAAGAAACGCCAAATATGTAAAATGTGTAACTCTACATCTGAATCATATTTGCGAGCGTGTGATAATCATCTACAATAAATTAAAAGTATAAATATTTAATCAGCACTGAATCAAACATGTGATATATTGTTCGCGTACATTGTAGACACATAGAATGTTCTTAGTCATATAACCACTCTGATTAAATTACAATTACGTACAATCTAAACCAAGTATTTTAACAATTAAAAAAAAATACTTTACAATTTGAACTTTTTTGAATTTCACTCTCGCTTTGAATTTCGAGCGAGTTAAAAATTATTTCCAAATTTGGCTTTGGCTCTTTCCACGAATTGTCTGTGCATACATTTTATATTTTTAAATTATTTATTAAGTATTATCAGTATAATTTACCTTTTTTTTCGTTAACTATAAATTTCCTGGTTATAAAATGTGAATTCGCATTTGTACTTGTCTAGACAAATCGTTTCGCAATTTTATAATTACATTCTTTTTAGTTATTAATATTAGTCAGCATGATATTCACACTTGTGAAAATAAGCAAACTCGTCGAAGAATTTTGTAAAAATAGATGGCATATCATTGTAATGAGAAAAACCAAAAAGGATCGAAACGGGATAAAAATGACGTTGCGATTTTTGCACATAAAGTAGAATAAATTTCTCTAAATCATTAGAATTTAGAATAGACCTTAGTCCTTAAGTAAATCTATAAACTAAATTGAAGTTTTACTTTCTGAACCTAGACATCTACTGATCTCGACATATTTTTTCACGACACTTTACGTGTTTTGAGTCACTGCAATTGAATGTAACTATTTCAAACAATCCTATTTCAAAATTAGCTTTCATTTTCAGTTCAGTTCAGAATCAAAGAAAATTAGAGCATTAACTTAAATAAAAAATACTTTAATATTTTATTCATTATTTTAGTTATCATGTAGACTGTTTAAGTTTAATAGAATATTAAAAGATCTCGATTAAACGAACGTCTTGCGTTATTTATGGATAAGTTATTTATTTATTGCATTCTCAAAAAATCACTGTATCTATTCACTCTCCACATTTCATCATCTATGCAAGTATTACATTCTATATCGATTGATAATAAATAAAACTATTTAATTAAAAAAACAGCATTGTGTTTATTTCCGCGTTCCGATTCACAGAATTACAATTTCTAGCTGTAAAAATATACTCTCTGTACATTTATACATTACCATTCTTGATAAGCCATAAGGCTAAAAAATTAATTGATTAATTTAAACGAAAATAAAGGTAAAACAAACTAATAACAAATACCTCACGACACTTTTTATCACTCAGATCTTGTGAAAAAAGTCAATGAGCCTCTGGAGACTGCGAAAACAGAACCACTAGCACCCAAAATTGAAGCAGTCCCTGGAAAATAAATTAAATTAAGTTTATTTTGCAATGTTAATTAAATATTTTAATTATGAATACGAACCATGTAAATCAATACTAAAATCCTCGCCAAGGGATATCGTCTTAGAAAAACTCCAGTTCGTATACTAATAGCATCCAATGAGGAATAAGCTCTTTTTACTCGACGAGTAACGCCTGTGTCGAATGGAGTTTCCATTAAAAAACTAGGGACCTGTGCCTTTGCATCGTCAGTATCGTTAACACTATTGTACAACAAACTCTTCCTCGAATTTCTATATTCGAGCTGAAACCCCCAATACAAATAATATTAAAGTAAATTGTACCAAGTAGAAACTTTACAGTTTAAATAATGAAATAAATTTCTAAAAACGCGTACCTCTATTTTCTCCAACTGCAATCTTAAAGCATTCCTCTCAGTTGTTAAACTTTCCAAAGCTTGTTGCTTCGAAACTAAAGTTTGTGTAAGTGTCGCCAATCGGGATTCGACTTCGCTACTCGGTGTTACAGCTGCGGATAATTGTGTTCTAAGCCTTGCAATTTCAGATTCCTGCTTTCTTAATTTCAGGGACAAACTGTTTTGTTGAAGGATAACTTCTTCCTTCAGAGATCTCGCTTCCTGAAATAATATTCAGAGTAAATTGAAGTCACCTGAGTGGCAAACTAAACATTTTAATTTAAAAAGTTACCTCTGTATGAAGTCTCGCATCTTCTTCTGCATCGAGTCGCCTCCTCCTCTCGATAGCAATTGACTCTTGAGCTTGCTTGCTAACTTCAATCGCATTTTGCCTGATTCTCTCTAACTTCAGATCTGCAGCTACCAATTCCTCTCGAACCAGTCTCAATTGTTCGCAAACTTGCTGGTTTTCTTCTCTGAGAACTTCTCGCTCTTGCCTGAAAGGAAATTATTAATTTACATATGGGTCATTCCAAAGATTTTTTTAAATTTCAGCCAAAATTCTGCGCGACCATGACAGCGAATTACCTGGCGATTTTTTTCCTAATAGTAGGTACTCAAGAATAGTAGGTGTCAAAAATGAAGTATTAGATTTTTCGATTTTAAACTTTCTGAGAAACTTTTTTTTTTTAATTTGAGTTCTTCGTGAATTTTGCGTTTCTTTTCAAACCTTAATAAAAAATGTAATTTATAACCGATTTTAATGTTTCATGGCTGAATTTATTCGTTTCAGAGAGTAGTTTTAGGCAAAATATTTACCTTACATGCATTTCTAAAAATGCAAGCTACGGCCGTTTTCAAAATTGTCTGTAAATTCACTAAATTTCACAAAAATTCAAAGAGCTGACAATTTCTAATTTTCAAGTTAAGCGATCTCGCTTTTGGATTAAAGTATAAGGTATATTATACCTAGTGAAAATTTCATGGAAATAATTCTTGTAAAGCCATTGATTATCTCTGATATAAATATTTTTAAGGCTAAAAAAGCATTTTTTGATCAAATTTGCCATTTTCACATCGACTTAACAGCTATAGTCCTAATTTTATATATGATTATTACATGTAAATTTACACATTCAACCTTGTGCAAAATAGCCTCAGATGCTTTTCTGTGCATTTTAATTTCTGAGATACAGTAAATTTTTTGAAATGTCCTCTAATTTCGCGGTCTATATGACTTGAAGGGTTGCAGTACAGAACTAGATAACCAACACTTTGCCGAAAATGGGCTTTTTGCATAAAAAATTCTTAAAAAATCAAATACATGTTGGGTAAAAAAAATTTGTTCGAAATCTCATTTTTAATATATTAATAAAAATATTGTTGATTCAAAACCGGATAGCTGACTCTCTGTACTTGTCTCCCATCTTCTTCTTTTTTTTTAATTTCCTAACCTCTTACCTTTTTTTAAACCTTTTTCTGACCATATTCCTCTTCCTAAAAGTTTTTAAATACAGTTAAATAATAAAATACTTCTTTTTTTACAGAAAAAGTCCTAAGTAAAACTATTTGTTACTTTTTTCAGCATCAAAGTACTAATCAAATTCCAACCTAAAATATTAAATCTTCATTTTCTATAAAAAACCACTTTTATAAGGTTTTTTCACTGAACTTTTTGTCTTACGATCAGAAACGATATTTCCTAAAATTATTATCGTTTATTTATAAAGAAGCATATAACTTTCTTGTTTTTATACAGCAAACACTCGTCTGTTACAGTGCGATACCGTCACACTAAATCCTTATTTTCCTGGAACAGAATAATTTTTTTGGATGAAAACTTTTTTTCATATTCAGCCTCCTCATATCTCGAGAGTAAGTTTTTATTATTTTTTGAAATTAAAAAAATAGATTTTTAGTCGCTATCAAAAGACGATTTTCAAAACCTATAAAATTTGAACCTCCAAATTGTTCAATGATTTATTCGGAATTGATGGTTAACTTTTTCTAATCAAACTTATTTTCTCCCAATTCAGCAACTCAATATCTCGGAAGTCAGTTTTTATTTTTCGTTTAAAGTAAAAATTGCACTTTTCATCGTGATACGCAACCAAACTTGTTTTAATTTTAGGTCCCTGTCACTTTGAGATTGTAAACTTCCCCATTCTAGTTCTCAAAACTAGATAATTTTTTTGAATCATACTTTTTTTTATCTCAATTTAGAAACACTTCAGCTCGGGAGTGAACTTTTGTTTTATCTTTAAATGGTTATTTCGATTTTACAGAATGTTATTTCGCTCTCCTGAAAAATTCCGATTTTGTTGGTTATCTATTTTTGTACTGCAACCCTTCATTTATTTTGAAAAATATTGCTTTTACAGAAAAATATTCTACAGAGAAAATGTGTATTTTATGAAAATACAACGATTTTGTAAACGACATTTTTGGAGAAATCATTATTTTTCGATAAAACCAGCCCGAAATGAAAATCACCCTGATTTTTCATAATTTCGGTCAGAAAACGAACGATGCCTTGAAAAATATGCATTTCAGAGAATAAATATTGCACACGAAAAATGTAGATTTCAAGAAATTACACATTTTTTCTGGAAAACTTTTTTTTATGCAGTCGATAGTGTAAGAGTGACACTAATTTTTCCGATGAAAAAAACAGTTCCTTGCAGTTTCTCTCATTTACAGAAAAAGGTGTTGAGTCTTAATAATGCACTTTTATGACAGGCTTAAAGACCTTGAAAACCCACAAATATTTTGTGTAAAACATTTCTCTCTATTTCTTAATTCTCAAACTATTTCTCAATAGTTTTCTAAAAAAATCAATTTTTATTTTTAAAAATTTTTGACTTTCTGCGTTTTTTTTTGTATTTTTTTGTGAAGAAGGTTTAGAAAAAATTCCAGATAATAGTAAATTATAATTTTTTATTTTATCTAAATCGATAGAATGTGTATATGTTAATAAATATAATTTTGAAAGATTAAAGGCAATTTAACCAACAGTTTTTTGTAAATAACACAAGCCTGCGAAATAAGGGCTTTCGACATATTTTTTCGAATCGAGAGTGGTTTCTTGTGTAATTTTTTGCTCCGAATCCGAATCTGACTTTAGAATTTGCCCACCACTTCAGAATTCCGAGATAAATAAATTTAAAGTTGTCAAAAATGACTATTTTCGACGTATTCGTAAAGTCATTTTACTAAAGGAGCCATTTTTTGTACATTAAAGTCAACGTAAACATAAAGGACCATTTATCATCTTTAAAATGAATTTTTATTTGCTGTAAAACGATTTTTTTTGTCAAGATATTTAAGTTAAAAGTTATGAACTTTTGACAGAATTTTATGCCTCAACTTCAATTTTTGGCCAGAGCTAGGAAACATAATTTAAAAATTTTGTATTTCCCAAGAATAATCTTTAAGATCTTAACTTTCATTTAATCCTTAAAAAATTTTAAAATTTTCACGGGTTCTCGAAGTATTAATTTATTTGTATGACCGTGCACAATCCACACTCGTCGAGTATGCGATCGGCACGGCGGTGGATTCTACATACTTATACAAATGAATTATTATTTCGAGAACCCGTGATGATTTTTTTCATGTTCGATGGATTTAATGAAAGCTAAGATCTTATAAATTCTTGCTGGGAAATAAAAAATTTTTAAATTAACTTTCTTAGCTCTGACCAAGAGTTAAAGTTGAGGTATAAAATTCTGTCAACAGTTCATAACTTTAAACTTAAATATCTTGTCGGAAAAAAAATGTGCCATGGCAAACAAAAATTAATTTTAAAGATAATGGATGGTCCTTTATGTTTAACGTTGACAAAAACTTGCTCTCTTAGTAAAATGACTTTACAAATTCGGCCAAAATAGTCATTTTTAACAACTTTAACTTTATTTAACTCGAAATTCGGAAGTGAAGGGCAAATTCTGAGGTCAGATTCAGATTCGGAACATAAAATTACATAAGAAACTACTGTCGATTCGAAAAAATATGTTGAAAGCCCTTATTTCGCAGGCTTGTGTTATTTACAAAAAACTGTTGGGTAAATTTCCTTTATTCTTTTAAAATTATATTTATTAACACATACGCATTCTATCGATTCAGATAAAATAAAAAATTATAATTTACTATTATCTGGAATTTTTTTCTAAACCTTCTTCACGAAAAAATACAAAAAACGCAGAAAGGCAAAAATTTTTAAAACTCAAAATTGATGTTTTTAGAAAACTATTGATTGTAGAAAAAATTGTTTTACACAAAATATTTGTGGTTTTTCAAAGTCTTTACGCCTGTCATAGAAGTGCATTATGAAGACTCAACACCTTTCTCGATAAATGAGAGAAACTACAAGGAACTTTTTTTTCATCGTAAAAATTAGTGTCTCTCTTAAACTAGCGACCGCATGAAAAAATGTTCTCCAGAAAAATGTGTAATTTATTGAAATCTACCTTTTTTTGTGCAATACTTTTCTCTGAAATGTATACTTTTCAAAGCATAGTTCGTTTTTTGCCCGAAATTATGAAAAATCAGGGTGATTTTTATTTATGGCTGTTTTTATAAAAAAAATAATGATTTCTCCAAAAAATATTGTTTACAAAAAAAGTGGTATTTTTATAAAATACACAATTTCTCTTCAGAATATTTTTCTTTAAAAGCAATATTTTTCTCTAAAAGCAATATTTTTCGAAATAAATCATAAAAACCACGGAAATAGAGGTCACTTCAAAAATTCACTGCACCTCAGAAATTAAAATGCACAGAAAAGCCTCTGAGGCTTTTTTTATCCAAGGTTGAATGTATAAATTTACATATAATATTCAAATATAAAATTAGGATTATAGCTGTTAAGTTGATGTGAAAATAGCAAATTTAATCAAAAATAGCTTTTTAGCCTTATAAATATTTATATCAGAGATAATCAAGGGCTTCACTAGAATTATTTCCATGAAATTTTCATTGAGTGCAATGTATGTACTGTATAATTTTATACAAAAGCGAGATCGCTTAACCTGAAAATTAGAAACTGGCAGGTCTTTGAATTTTTGTGAAATTTACTGAATTTTTGTGAAATTTACTGAATTTTACTGAAATGCGTATAAGGTAAATATTTTTCCTAAAACTAAAATTTAAGAAATTTAAATTAGATAAAAATCAAATTTAAAATCCTATTTAACGTCCAATAATCAAGTTAATATGTAAAATTCTTGAAAAAAACCCAAGAATCTGCCGATCAAATTTGGACAAATACAATAAAATGTTCCTTTATAAAGCAAAAAAAAGCCGTCAAACCAAAAGAACCCACAAAAATAAAAAAGAGAAAAGAATAATGAGAAGGCAACCGAACAAATCCCCTTCTTTCTCTTTTTTAATTTCTTTCGTCTTTTTCCCCACCACCATCAAACTACACTAAAGGAACATGCAAATGACAAACATGCAATATACATAACTAATCTCTGAAACGAATAAATCCAGCGATTAAACATTAAAATCGATTATGAATTACATTTTTTATGCAGGTTTGAAAAGAAACGCAAAATTCACGAAAAACTCAAATTTCAAAAAAAAAATTCTCAGAAAGTTATGAATCGAAAAATCTAATACTTCAGTTTTGGCGGTTTTTGGGAAATTAGGGAAAAAAACGCCGGCTAAATTGCTGTCATGGTCGCGCAGCCGATTTTAAAAACAACTTTGGAATGACCCATATAATTAGTGCTTCCAAATAAGGTAGACATTGAGAGTAAAGTTTACTAAAGAAATAATACCTAAGTTGATTTAATTCCATTGCTGTTGCCTCATTCAATCCTGCATTCGCATTTCCTCTCAGTTCCGCAATCAATTTCTCCTTCTCTTGTAAAGTTTTCAAAGCCCTGGCTCTGTGTTGTTCTAATTCTGATCTCGTGAAATTCAACTCGGATCGATTTCTGTCTAAAGTCGATTGCAATTCTGATATTCGTTTTGAAAACTGCGACCTCTCTACAATGTAGGTTTGCAATTTATCCCTTAAAGCGTTTATTTCCTTTTGATAATCCGTCTGCTGTTTATCCAGCAATCCTTTTTTATCTTCCACGTCCTTTTGAAGTAGTCTTAGTTGTTTCTTGGCGACAGAGTCTTCTCCGGATGTAAGCAATTTGTCAGTTTCTGTCTTTTGCCTCGTGAAACGGTATTCATCATCTTGAAGTGTTGAAGGATTTATTTCTCGTACATTAGTAGATTCTGTTTTTAAAGAATCAAAATATGACAATATTCAGAATTCCAAGGAATTCTTTTCAAAGTAAAATGGAAGTTTAAGAAAAAGATATTGAGAAAAATATATTTACCATCTGCTACATTTTCACAAACAACATCTGGAAGTCCATTAGTATATTTTTGTTCAATGTTCCTCAAACACAAATTCCCATTTTGCGATGCTAATTCCTCGACATTTAATACTGCTTCTACGCTTCTAACACTTGATGTATCAGATGAATCGCGTTCTATTTGCAAATTTGATTCATCGGGAGACAAGTGAAGAATTAAATCTCCATTTTCTGAATTTCTTACACTCTTTGTTGGAGTTAAAACAGGTGTGTTTAAATATGTAATTAACTCATCATCTCTAACCGAATTGGTACTTGAATGTGCTGGAGTTTCAATACTAGAGACGGATGTGTATGGAAAATTAAGAGATGGATCCAGTATAATGTCATCAGAGCTGAAATACCATAAAATTGCCAAAATTCACAAATGTAACATTATCAAGTTTAAATAAATAGATCAAAAATCTTTCGCAAATCAAATTGAATTTAGAAAGCTATAAATTAATGGCCCTGGATCAATTCTGTGAACATGAAAATATTCAAAACTGACATAACCTCAATCCACATGTATATATAATTAAATTTATTTTTAATTATACCGAGAGATAAACTAACTTTTTAAATATAGAAATAAGTGTTAAAAGTATAAAAATAGAAGTGCTAATAGTATAAAAATAGAAGTATAAAAATATAAATAATTAATAAAAAGAACAATAAAAGAGGCAAACTCCAAAATGAAGTAGTGACCAACTCCAATTTTTGAAAATATAAAAAGAAGAGTAAAAATTCAGATTTTAGTCGCAGCTGAACATTTCTTAGTAATTAGAAAGCGTAAAAAGGTGAATAAGAAGCATATTCTCGTTAAAATTCCTTACTTTTCACTGGGAGGCAGCCACATAACCTCTGCAAGTTGGTCGTTTTTCTCTTTATTTAATACAGCTGCGGTATTTTGGTCAATCTTGTTTAACAAATTCTCCGCTTTTCCGGCAAGACCCGATAACCACGCCATAATTATTGAAAAAACTTCACTGCCTTGTTTATTTTGAAACCTTAAAAAATCTGCAGAGCAGTTTTGACATCTAACAGCTGATGACTAAACATATGTTCAATTGCATACGTGTGTCAGATTAGGTTAGAAATCCTATTTGTGCGCGCTGCACGAAATTCAATTTCTTTTTGAAAAAATATGTACTGATTTTCAATTCTAAACGAAACATGTATTTAAAATTAACCTTTTTAGTTATAAATTAAGTTTTAATGTAAAAAAATATATTTCTCTACTTTTCAAATTGCAAATCCAGAACTGGCAACTTCTACTTGTAAATAAAATTAACAGGATAAAAAATTTAAAACTTTTTAGAATAACAGAACTTTATTGGAAACAGCGTAGGCGATTTACACCGTTAATTGAGACCAATTTGTGGACAGACCAAAAGTAAAGTATCGTACAGATTTTTCAATGATTCGATTAAATTCGGAAACACGTAGATTGACGTTGTGTTTCAAAAGCCTATATGTTCTAATTTTTAACAAAGCCCTCAAGCCTTAGGAGCGAGGGCCTGAAGATCTTTGATGCACTGCTGCAATGTGGATTTTTCCAAATCAGGAGTGATGGCTTTCATTACGTTGTTAATTATCCACGACACCATGTGCTTCTGTGCTAATCTGCGCTCGACATTCGCCAACTGAAGTTGATAGTCTAATCGTTTCTTGACCTAGATATCAAAACACAATTTTAAGCATTCATATCTCAGTTTTAAAAAAATAATTCGCGCTTTACCAAGTTTTAATTTACACAATTTATTTACCTCACTGTAAACATGTGCTACACGTTCTCGATAGGCAGCTTCCAGTTGCATTTTGACGTTCTCCTTTTTCACATCTATAATTAATTGCTGAGCTTCGGTTCTCCACTGTTCCTTCTTCAGACTTGCGATGAGATCTTCATTTGCTTTTATCTCTGCCTCCCTTCCAGAGTTCCATGATGCCTCATAGTCGTCCACTTGTTTGTTGAGGAAACCGATAATCTGAGGTTTGTATTTGTAATAACCTCCGCATAGGACTAGGAACAGGGAGCATCCAGAGTAATACTCGTGTTCCAGAACGTAGATTTCTTTGGAAAGGAGGTAGGTCGACACTCCAAGACCAAACATATAGGGTCCTAAACAAAAATGGAGTAAATGTTTAATCAAGTAATGCAAAATTGAAAAGCTGGAGAATCAAGTATCTCATTTATAATAGAAGAGCTTGAACAATTCTCAAGTGGAAACCAATGTTGGGAATTGTCAATAATTACCTGTGACTCCAGTTTTTGGGTAGAAAAATGTGAACCATTCTTCCGGAACGATTCCAAGACGGGTGGGGGATGGGTCTATAAGTCGAACTGGACGATCGGTGGTAGTGGTTGTCGTGGCCTGTGCCCTTTGGGCCAAAGCAGGCAGCATTTGAGCTGAAATAATTTTCAAAATATTTTATAAAGTTTATTTGAGTCTAAAGTTTTTGAATTTCTATTTAAATAGAAATTTGAGAGAAAGAAACAACTTTATCAAATGCAAGTCAAATTAATTGTTTTCAAACCCAAAGAAAGAAAAGGAAAAATTATAAATTCAGGAAAGGGGAAAGGAAAAATTGAAAATTCAGCATAAAAAAAAAGGTTGATAGCTCTAAACAATTATATGATCAGAAAACAGTTAAGCAACAAGAATTTTTAATAATCAGAGATCCGAACGAAACTTTCGTTCCATTTCGTTACAGGCAGTTAATCAAAATAATTTCGGTTTAATCATTACTGTAAGATCGGGTATCATCTAATTTTGTCCAAATCTTGAGATAGTAAACCACAGTTAGGTAAAAAATAATTTTTTTCTATGAGTAACGAAGTGGAACGAAAGTTTCTTTCGGATCCCTGTTAATAATAAATAACCTGAACAATAATACCAAAATAAAAGTCACTTTTGACAAGATTAAATGTAATTATGGAAATGAGAACTAAAAACCCAAATTTAACCAAACAATAATTTAAAAATACGGTTCATAACAACAGCTCACGAACTCAAACACGATTTTGCAGATTATTTAAATTTTTATGAGCCAAAAATCTAACTTTGTATGAACTTTAAATCGCAATAGCAGGTCATTCACGGTTTGAAGGTTAAGTTAACCTAATTGATAGCAAAACCGTAACTGGATCAAAATAATTCACAAAAACCAAAAGACTATACACAAATAATAGTGCACATATACAGAAATTGAATATTTTCATCGAAATAAACGATTATTATCAAAATACAGCTGCTTTTTTGCCATTATGTAATGAGATTTTTGATCCACAATGGCAGAAACATAACTTAATAAGTATGAATGAAAAAACAAAAAAAGTGATTGTCGCGATAAAGAAAAGGCTTTTCTGTATCGGCACTTCATTATTAATAATATGAATTGCAACAATTACCATTGCGAAGAGCCAACCGCGAAAACATCTTATATTCACAGATCTCACTTCACTTGCCAAATGAAAAGAAAAATGGCCGATGTCAATAACACCAACAAAAAGAATCGATATTCAACTCCACCTAAGGACAAATGGACTTGAATTGATGGAAAATGGAAAAATGATTATAATCATTATAATCAAAAACGGAAAAATGATTATAATCATGATAAGTTTAATAATCAACTATTTCCTTTGTTAAACCAAGTATTACATATAATTTTATTTCTAAAAGAATAAGCAGGAAAAGTAAAATAATTTTTTATGTTGGCTACAGCTATGATTAACTACCTAGTCAAATTCATTCCTAACCATATTTATTTTTCTGGCTTCCGTTCGTCTTCCATTAATTATTTTAGACATTTTTAGCATATGATAAATACAGTTTTGTAACTAATCTTTCAGTTGATTATACATTTTTTTTATCGAATCTTCACTTATAATTAATGATAAATAAAACGTAGCAGGACTTTTTGATTTGACTCTAGCAGTGAAGATATAGCAGTAGGAAAATAATCAGAGCTGTCAGTCTGTCACTCATGTCAGTTTGACATTTATATTTTAATCAAAACAATTATTTTCGAGAGTGCAAATAGTTAATTACTTCCTTAGTGATATTTATCAAAATGGGGATCTTCGCATCCTGCTGTAAACCATCGGCTACTTACGAGGACCTCACACCTGATCCGGTAATTGTATGTTTTTTTGGGGTTATACAACTAAATTTGATGTGTCAACTTTTACTTCAGCTTATTTAAGTATCCTTATTTCTTTATATTTTATAAACTTTCTCTTACTATTCCTTATAAGCATTTCTACACATCATTGTTAGTTTTATTTCAACATGAATTAGATCAATAAATAACGGTACACTCCCAAGAATGGACTTTATGTTTTGTTTTGAGTAAGTTTATGTCATGTGACCTTATCGTATGGACTAGCAACAAAAACAATCAATATTTTTTAATAATACAAGATGCTTAATAATACAAATACAAAAGAAGAAAATAGAAAACTTCAAAAAACAAGATCCTGAACACGCTTTTTAATATTGATTTAGACGAGCGTTTTTTTAAAATCCTTTAAATTACGTCTGATTATGCTTATTGCGATGTATTTTTATTGACTTTTTTCTGTAGACATCAGCCAAATTGGTAACAAGTTTCACCTAATCATATAAAATGTTTTATTCAAAAGTTACAAACGAAATAAAAGCAATCCCTGTAAAAAACTTCAAATTAAAAAGTATTGCTTCGCGTTCAGGAGATGTCTGGAATTCCGCTTTTTGGCAAACTCGCATTGGAACTCCAACCAATACTTTTGAATGCAAAGTTTGCGAATAGCACGCCTAAACCCTGTATACATTGGAATGCGAAAAGAATTATGAGTGAAATGAATACTTTTTAATGCGAGAGTTCGCATTATTGCGAATGCGATAATATCTTTCTAATATAAAAATATTTTTTAATGCGAAAGCGTCGCATTCAAATGTTTTCGAACTGTCTACAAGCAACTACAAGGAATACGAATTAAATAAGAATTAATGCGAATGCTGCAGAAAAGGGATTAAATCGCATTAAAATATTAATATATTTCAATACTTTTCAATCCGACGTTTTTTGTAGGGATAGTTTCTGAAACCTTTCTTAATTTTGGAGCATTAAGCATTGATTAAAACTGCTTTCAAACTCCAGCATCAA
This sequence comes from Euceroptres primus, assembly GCA_037177015.1. Lineage (NCBI taxonomy): Eukaryota > Metazoa > Arthropoda > Insecta > Hymenoptera > Figitidae > Euceroptres > Euceroptres primus. Next base: position 20,848 of record JBAGKK010124109.1, read on the forward strand.
TACTTTCGAGTAAATTTTGTAGTAAAATCAGGGTGTCTATTAAAAATCCTACATGAATGTATATCCTGGGATTTTTTTATTCTGTAAAATATGGAAATGGCATGATATTTGTTCTTAAAAAATGCTAAATACTCTGCAACTGCACAAATTTTATTCAAATTTTATTTTTATCTCATCCTCAAACAGGAAGTAAGACGACGTCAGTTGGTGGAAGCTGCTGAAAAAAGGCAATCAGAGCAAGAAACAAGGGGAATAAAAAATGTGGATGCAGTAAAGAGGCAACAACGATTGGACGAAGAACGCAGAAAAAGAGAAGAAGTGGTTGGAAATGCTGGAAATCAGGGGCCACTTAAGGTAATCATCTCTTTATCAAATTCATTTAAAAATATATCAATTTAAACCATAAGTAATTGGAAATAAACGTAATTTTCTTTTCAGTGGCAAATGGACTGAGCTAATCAAATCTTAAAAGGTTCTGTATTCTTTAGAGGAAAGTATTTCTTTCATGCGACAGATTGTTACCATTAATGTGGCTGGTTTATACGAATTTTCTACGATACGTTTTTTATATTTCAATTTTTATAATTATCGATCAAATTCAGGTAAGCAATTACCTTATAAATTAGGTAAGCAATTACCTTATAAATTAGGTAAGCAATTACCTTATAAATTAGGTAAGAAATTACCTTATAAATTAGGTAAGCAATTACCTTATAAATTAGGGAAGCAATTACTTTACAAAATCATCTGCTTCTTTACGATCAAGAATTAGGTATCATTGCAATTATCTTTTACGGAAACAACATTAGAAAATGCATTTCCTTACAGGCAACGTCTGTTTGAATGTTAATAGCAATACCTTCGATACGATACAGCCATTTTTTTTCAATGATTTACCTCTCGTATTACGAATATGGCACTAGAGCTTATTTCCTAATTTATTTTTGAATATCTGCTTTCTTCAAGCATGTTCAGTTAGAACAAAAACGGTGTATAAATTATTTCCTGATCATTCAATATTTCTACTATAAAGTTAAAGTTTATAAACATACGATTATATGTATAATGTCGATATTTATTCGTTATTAATTACTATATCGATGTAAATGTGTGTATAAAAAACTACTCTTAAATATTAAACTTGGGTTTTTCTTTAAGCACAAATAAGTATAAAAGAAACTTAGTCGTTTGGAGAATCGTGAAAAACACCATTTATTTTCGTATATACATATAAAAAACGTAGCGAAAGCGGTCAGTTTTCTTGAGATATGCATCGTGAAATAATTATCGTAATGTTTAAGTCATAAATTAAATAGATACTGGTATAAAAGCTCATCTACATTATTCAGTTCGCGCTCCTTCGGTTTTTTTAAAGCTTCCGTATATAATATATATTTTCTCTCTTACAGCTTCTCTATCAAATTCGAAGATGCAATAGCAGTGTGTAATTTACAATATACAGTAATCAAAATTACATCTCATGGAATGATATCGTCGATAATTTCTTACTTTTATATACAGATTTTCAAACTCACAAGTTCACTCTAGAAGAATTGTTCTCTTATCACATTCTTCAAACAGTCCCTTGCCTCAGGAATTTCTTTTTTAATAAAAATCTCTCATTCCTCTGATCCCTTCGAGCAGCAAGGCAGGCAGTGCTTTTTACGTCAGAAAACTCTGACCTTCATTTGCTTTCATATTTTCCCGATTCGGTGCACTGACCACGATCGGAATAATTTCTTCGCAGACTTGCTCTTGAGTTCACGACCGTGAGCTATTTGCACTTCCAACGATGCTCCGTTATTCAACGCCAGCCAGGTATGAACTTCATTCGTTGCAGCTGTCGCTCCTGTGAGGAAAATATTTTTATTAGAAATATTTTCTTCAATTTCTGTGCAAATAGAAATTAGTGTTAATTAAGTTGAATTTGATTAAGGTTCGAGAGACTCACCCAATAATTCATGAAGGGTAATTCGACGACTAGCTAGCAATTCCTTGCTGGCGCTCCTTATTTCAAAAACAAGCAATGCTTGCCTTGGAATACTGTCTCCATCAATTTGGAAATCGATACTAAACTGTGGATTAGGCATCGCTGGTAATAGTCGAGACTTGGCTATTGTCTTTCCATTGTTCAAGGAGGATAAGATCTTATCAGGGCTTGTGCATCTGTAACATTTTTAAAAAATAAATTACTAATTGAAGCGTGCTCTACAACAGTGCATTATGCGCCATTCGGACGATTTTATAGGAAGCTCAAAAAACTGAAATCCTGAAATAATTTTGAATTGTTTATCTTAATTTCCTGACTAATAGTTACTTTTGCCTCTGCGGTCTACTATGTTCTGCATTTAGTTTATTTAATATGCCCTGCTCTGCTCTAATTAATTAATTATATAATTTTTCAGTCACACAAAGCTGTATTTTGGTCAACTTAGAAAATTGATTTCTACTTTATCTATAGTCACAGGGCATATGAGTGTGTTTATTAGGTTACATTCCGATTTCTGCTACCAGGCGCGGTGATTACAAGTGCACTATATCTACATGGGCGTTGTTATTTAGGTAAATTGAAAAATTGAGTCTTGTGGCCACCCCTTCAAATTAGTTAGAATATTAATAAAATTATTAAAAATAACAAACAAACAATTTAGAAAAAACAATTCAGAAACAAATTAAAAACCAAAATTTACTTCCTTCGAACTCAACAAAAATTTAGGAATTTGAATTTGTAAACATTCAAAATGTAACTATTCTGTAAATTGTTCAAAATGCCATTATTTTAAATTGGAAACAATTCAAATTGAACGATTATAAACGTAGTTTCAAACTGGACACTTTTTAAATTAAAATAGTCAAGTTAAAACGGTTTTTACGTTACAATCCTTTAATAAATCTTTTAGGATTAATAATTGTCAAATTTTGGATTATATTTCGAAAAATGTAAAAAAAATGGAACAATGGAAATTGTAAGGTTCAAAATTGAAAATTTAGCATTCCTGAAAATTTTACCGATTCACAATTATTAAACAAATCATTCCTTTTCAATTTCAAAAGTTTAAGTTTTTAGTGTCGTCTAATTATGAAACTACGAATTATCAATTATTTGAAAATTGTAAATAATTTTTTTTTTATCAGACCAGACATTCACGTATCTGAAAGAATTATTTCATGAATTGACAAAGTCAATACAATCAATGATTCTGACACGACATGCAAATCTCCCAACCTTAAGTTTCCGGCTCTTTAGAGACAACGCCACAAAGTTTTCCAAAATTTCTTCCCAACTCAATGAAAATGTTAAAAATAAATTATGTCCATCTTCCAATTCAGAAAAAAAATAAAAAATTGCACACATTTCTCTTAAGAAAAATGTTGACAATATAAAATTTTCAACCTTTGAAATCCATTAGAAATCAGGAAAATGTGAGTAGCTGCCAGGGAAAATATAAATGCGTATATGTTAATAATATTTTAAAAGCACTTCAGAATATCAATACAATTTTTTTTTCTTTTTTACCATTAACTCTTTACAAATTGAACATATTATTAAATCAAAATTTGCGCGTACATTATTGGAACCTTATTCGCTTTTATAATACTTTTCTGCCAGGAAAATTTGTCTAAAAGTCAGGGAAATGTAAGATAGGGAAATTGAAGAATTCCAATTCAGGAAAAAAAATTGCACACATTGCTCTTGAAAAAAATGTTGACAATATAGAATTATCAACCCTTGAAATCCACTCAATATTAATAAAAAAATTTTAAATGAAAAAAACTCTTATTTCAGAGACAAATTATTTAAAATCAATTATTTTCAATTAATTTAAATCGTTTAAAATTAATAAAACAGTAAAGAATAACTTTCACTGTTTTCCAATTTCCAGAAATATTGGAATTACATTGTTTCCTTCAAATAATAAAAATAAAATATTTTCTTTCATATGAGAAAAAAATTGCCCCCTCACATCTTAGAAAAATTTTAAAAACAAATGTAAAAAATACCCTTTTTCATTTCAGAAAAAAATTATAAACCTAAATTTCCTCCCTTCCTACACAATACAAATTTTTAAAATAAAAAATGTACATCTTGCAATCTTCCACTTCAGAAAAAAAGCCAAAACTTCCTCCTTTGCGGATCAGTAAAAATGTTAACAATAAAAAATGTCAATAAAGATTTTAAACTTAAAAAAATTCCTTTTTCCAATTCCGAA
>JBAGKK010124219.1:0-25058 GCA_037177015.1 Euceroptres primus
ATAGAAACGCGTGGCGGTCTCGGGTAGATGAGGCAATGAACTTTCGAGTTCCAAATGCCGATAAATAATAATAATTAACTTCGAAACATCCTTCAACTGCCACTCTTCAAAAGCAGTCGAGTTTGAATATGGCGCATCGCACAGTGGGGCAAACAAGGTGCCTATGGGCAAATCAATTTTCAGCTCACAATTTTTATCCGATTTGCAATTTTGAAAAAAATAAAAGTCTATGAAATTGCGCATTGTTGCACCGTCCGACTTTTCAGAAAAGTTTCTTGAAAAATTTTTTATTTAGCAAACAAAATGAAAAAATTTTTATTTGGTTTTTTTATGGCTGCCATTTTGTTGGAAATTTTCTGACCTGACTACAAATGGCCAGAGTCGAGACAGAAACTCATTAAAAATGTCGTCCGACAGTCTTAATCGCACAAAAATTTTTTTCGGATTATTGTAAACAAATTAGTGAACAAGAGTTATATCTTCTCTGTTTGCATAAATGAAGTACTTTTGACCTATATTTTTTTAAGGATATGGCAGCAAAAGAATGTTTATTTAAAACAAGAAGAAGTTAAACAAGAATTATTAATTGTTTATAACAATTTAATAAACAAAGTTTTAATCAGGCCATTTTCTAATAGAAATTTTTTTTTTCTAGCAGAATCAAGTGCTAGTTTCTTTCCAATGTTCCTCCGCTGTAATAATGTACTATTATATAACAATTTTGTATTATTTAAGCAAATTCAATAAACAAATGCATTATTCGGCCATTTTTCTGTAGATAAGTTTCGTTTCGTCATCAAAATCAACTACACATCTTTGACTTATGGTCATTGACTAAGGATATTGTGCTTTTTAATAACAATCATTCTTTATTTAAACAAATTTAATTAAAAAATGCATATTTCCGCCATTTTTCAGTAGATAAGTTTCGTTTCTTCAGCAGAATCAACTATGAATCTCTCCCCAATGGTCTTCTGCTATGGATATTTTGCTTTTCAATAACAATTTTTCATTTTTTAAACCAATTTAATAAACAAATGCACCATTATTTGTTTAAATAATGAATGATTTTTATTGAAAAGCTCTATATCTATAGTAAATGACCATCAGTAAAAGATGTATAGTTGATTCTGACAAAAAAATACATACTGAAAAATGGTCAAATGATGCTTTTGTTTATGAAATTTGTTTGAGTAATAAAAAATTGTTATTGAAAAGCACAATATACATAGCAGATGACCATTGGGGAGAGATTTATAGTTGATTCTGCTGAAGAAACGAAACTTATCTACTGAAAAATGGCGGAATTATGCATTTTTTTATTAAATTTGCTTAAATAATGAATGATTGTTATTGAAAAAAACAATATCCATAGCAAGTGACCAAAATTGAAAGATGTGTAGTTGATTCTGATGAAGAAACTAAACTTATCTAATGAAAAATGGTCGAATGATACATTGTTTATTTTTAAGTTTGTTTAAGTAATACAAAATTGTTGTCTAATAGCATATTTTCACAGCGGAGGAATATTGGAAAGATACTATCATTTAATTCTGCTAGAAAAAACGAAATATTTCTATTGGAAAATGGCCTGATTAGACATTTGTTTATTAAATTGTTATAAACAACTAATAATTCATGTGTAACTTTTTCTAATTTTAAATAAACATTCTTTTACTGCCATCTGCTTAAAAAAATATACACTCATCACGCGTGTACTGTGCCGCTCGTTCTTGTGCCGGCTTCACGCTTATTCACGCTTGACTGCTTCTGTCCCCCCCCCCACCCTGAGCGTCCCTTGACGCCCTACACTGAAGTTCATCGCTCGGACAGTACGTTCAGGGACTATATATGCGGTCCTGAGTGCTGACATGTGCTCGTTCGACACTTTAAATCCGGTTTAAACTGAATTTTAATAGCGCCCGTTACTGTGCCGACCAGTCCCGAGGCCGGTACAGTAATGAGAGATGAGTGTAGGTCAAAAGTACTTCATTATCACAAATAGAGAAGATATAACTTTTGTTCACTAATTTGTTTACAACAATCCGAAAAACTTTTTTATGCAGTTAACACTGCCGGACGACATTTTCAATGAGTTTCTGCCTCGACTCTGGCCACTTGTAGTCAGGTCAGAAAATTTCCAACAAAATGGCAGTCATGAAAAAACCAAAAAAATTATTTTTCATTTTGTTTGTTAATTTAAAAATGTTTCAAGAAACTTTTCTGAAAGGTCGGACCGTGAAATAATGCAAAATTTCATAGATTTAAAAAAATGGCAAACGGATAAAAATTGTAGGCTGAAAATTGATTTGTCAACAGGCACCTTTTTTGCCCCACTGTGCGTTGCCATGTTAGAGTATGGCGCGTCGCGACTCGAAAATTTTGAAAATTTTTTTTTGACGATATCAAAAAACACATCTTTTATATTTTGTTTACATATTCAGGAAGGTTTAAATTACATTTATAATTTTAAAAACGAAAATTGGTGCTCCCCTTTACGTTGAAAAACAATAATTAAAAATTGATTTTTAAATATACAATGGAAAGTTAATTTTGTCAATTTTTTCTTAATTTTATTAAAATTCAATATTTTTAAAGTAAATTTGCATCAAGATACTTTTTTGTGAGATCAATAAAAACGGAGTTAAAAAATCTTCAAGAAAAAGTGACTTAAATTTTCAATTTCAAATATCCTTGAAAATATTGAAAATTTTTGAAAATAGTTCGGCCCGAATATTTAGTGCACCAAAGACAATACAATAATAAAAAATTAACAAAATCGGTGAGATGACTTTTTCATTTCAAATGGAACGCCCCTATAGATGCACAGATTATGAGTTCTGTTTTTTAAGATCCTTATAAGGATCTTAAAAAACAGAAATCTAATAAGATGGATGGAATCTAATATATGAAATCTAATAATATTTGGAATCTAATAATATGGATGGAAATCTAATAATAAATTTAAACATGGTAAAATAATAAAACTATTATTGAAATTCAGTGGTCGATGAATCGTGTTTCTTCCTTTGTATCCAAAGGTTGAATTATCTGAATGAGGATTTTAGGTCCGGGAGCGAAATGTCGGTTTGTTGATTCAGTTTTCTGTTTATAGAAATCCGACTGCTATTATATTATATTATATCATTTAGGGTTTACATTGCTGACGTTTCCATAGTGATCTTCGGTCCTCGCCTTCTTCATCTCCGCCTATCCACGCGACTCTTCGGCACCGCGAACGACGAGGTCTGTAATTCTGATGATGAGGCCGCTCGCGACACTCGGGAGACAAATGTCTCCTCGAATCAAGAATGAACAATTCAACCTCTCCGCCTCGAGCCAATGTAGCGTTGATAGGTTCCTCTCCAACATTATCTTTTCTTTGTATCTTTTCCTTTTCCTTTTCTTCCTTAGCTTACACGACCGGCACCCAATGACGCTAATTTTACTTTGTAACTTGATTCGAGAACCAGTCCTTCAAAAGTAAATAACCTTTTGCCAATTACGTGGCGCGCCTCCACCCAGACAGGCAAAATCAATGACTAAAAGATTTTTATTTTATTTATTCTTCATATTAGAATTTTTTATCTTAACTCCGAAAATATTTACATATTGAGGCTTCTTAAAAACTACACTGATAAAATTGGTTAGTTGGACCAACTACTTTGTTTTGTAACATATGCCTCTATTGCTTTATTAGTTGGGACAACTATTTTATTAGTAGGCGTAACTATTCAGTTTGTTACATTATCAATTTAAATAGTTATCAACCAGTAAAAATTTGTAAATACTAAAGTAGTTAGTCCAACTACTAAAGTAGTTTGTCCAACTACTAAAGTAGTTTGTCCAATACTGAAGTAGTTTGTCCAATACTGAAGTAGTTTGTCCAACTACTAAAATAGTTGGCCTAAAAACCTATTTTCTTCAGTGTAAATTGATTGACTAAATTTTTATTGGAAAGAAAATATTAGGCTGTTTTCTTGTTTCAATTTTAAAGGAGATATTTAGGGGAAAAAAGTAAGTAGTGGACGATTTTTTCTTTCCTCTATCAAGGTTGCTACAAAATCTCAATTTCTAAACTACTAAAATTTCCAACTACTAAAATAGTTGGCCTAAAACCCTATTTTCTTGAGTGTCGGTTGATTAACTAAATTTTTATTAGAATGAAAATATTAGGCTGTTTTCCTTGTTTAAATTTTAAAGGAGATATTTAGGGGAAAAAAGTAAGTAGTGGTCGATTTTTTCTTTCCTCTATCAGGGTTGCTACAAAATCCCAATTTCTAAATTCCCTGACTTTCCATGACTTTTCCCTGACCAATTTCTCATTTTCCTTGACCGTTATCTGTCGTTATAATTATAATGATAATGATAATTATAATTATATAATATAGGGATCACAGTGGCTTAGTAGTTCAATTTTAGGGAAAGTAGGGGATTTCTTTTTCGGGAATGGGGATTTAAAAAAAGGGGAAGTTTTGTTTTTTTAAAAATTCAAAGGAAGCTGCAATTCTCCAGAATCTTAAAGAATTCCCAAAAATCTTAGATTCCTGTCTAGAATCTAAGAAAATACTTCTCAAATTACTAAACTTTCACAATCTTGAGAATTCTCTAGAATTTTCTAAAATCCTTCATAACTTCGGGACTTTTCAACAAACTTTTAAAATCTTCTAGAATATTTTTAATTTTCCATAAACTTGTAGAATCATTAAATCTTTTGTGCTTGAAATTCTGAAAATTAAAATAAACGAAATTTTTATTTGATTTAATTTTAAATTCAAATTTGTTCTTAAATATTAGTTTGATAATGTAAATGCAAATTAATATAACGATAAATAAACTCGTAATATTTTGTAGATTGAACGATATTTTAAGATAAATTTGAATTAAGAAAAAAATTCAGAATATTCTTGAGGATTTTAGAAGATTTTAGAAAATCTTGGAAGAGTTCAGAAGATGTTATACGATTTTAGAAGATTCTGGAATATTCTAGTTTTTGTAGAATATTAAAGAATTTTTAAGAATTCTTTAAGATTGTATTGAGAATTTTTTAAGATTGTATTAGATTATTATAGGAGAATCCCGGATATTCTAAAAGATTATAGAAGAATCCAGAAGAATCTAGCTGATTGTAGATTTTAAAACAGTCTAGACTGAATCTATTTCAGATCAGGCAAGCAGTGCAACTTCAAGTCACAGAAATCGGTCGTCTATGAAATACGTTGTTTTTCAAAGGAAATAAGAAAACACGTATTATACATACATTTTCGCGAAGTTATAAGTATTTGAATTTTAAGCTTCTTTTTAAAAAAAAAACATAACATTTTTCTTTAAACTTTTATAACTTTAGTCTCAATTAAGATATTTGAGTTTTCTTTCCTGATTGTGGTGAGGTTTATTGGCCTCTTTCAAAATCCGCCAAAAAATAAAAATATTGAAAATTCGCAAAATGGCGATAGTTTTTTTGAAAAAATTAAAAGACAATTTTCTCAAAAGCCCCACTTTGTTTTTTGTCGAAATTTTTTTGCTAACTTGGTACTCATATGGTGAAGAAAATAGATAAGTTGCATGCGGGCTAAACTACTTTTGTAAACAGGAGAATTTTTTTAATGAAATCAAATTTTCGAATTTTTCTCACAATTGACGGTACAAACGAAAAACTATGAACAAAAAAGTTTGATGCTTCAAAAAAGTTCTACTCAAAATACCTTAAATATCTTCTACGTCTTTTATATCTTGCATCGTTTGTGAGAAAAATTTTAAAATGTGATTTTATAAAAAAAGAAATTGTACTGGACTCAAAAATGGTTTGGCCAACATAAAACTCGCTGAATAGTTTCCTTATGTAAACATAAATTTAAAAAAAATATTTGAAAAAATTAAAAAGATGAGTTTTTCTATGAAATCGCCATTTTATGTTTGCAAAATTTAATTAGAAAAATAAGATCGATTATATTGAAAAACCCATCTTTTTAATTTTTTAAAATATTTTTAAAAAATTTATGTTTACATAAGGTAGCTATCTAGCGAGTTTTATGTCGGCCAAATCATTTTTGAGTACAGGATAATTTCTGTTTTTACAAAATCACATTTTTGAATTTTTCTCACAAAACGATGCAAGATATCATAAAAGAGTAAGAGGTCTTTGCGTAGAACTTTTTTAAAGCATCGAACTTTTTTGTTAATATTTTTTTTATGTGCCCTCAGTTAAGGGGGTGTGATACGTTATGATGTCACGAATTACCGACGGGGTTTAAAAAATATTCGGCAATCATATTTTAAAACAAACAAAGATATCAAGATGAAACTTAAGAAAATAATGGGAAATATGAATGGGCACATCTGTTATGTGTCATTTTTTTTAAATTTTGAAAAAATTTTTTTTCAAAATTTGGGAAAAATGACACATGACAGATGTGCTCTATCATATTTTCTATCATTCTCTTAAGCTTCAACTTCATATCTTTGTTTGTTTAAAAATAGGATTGCCGAATATTTTTTATACCCTTTCGGTAATTCGTGAAATCATTCAAAATTTTTTAATTTTCTGGTCTCAAAACCCTAAAACACGTGTCTTCTTATTTCCTTTGAAAAACAACATATTTAATAGACGACCGATTCTGTGACTTGAAGTTGCACTGTCTGCTTGATTTGAAATGGATTCGGTCTCTAGAATATTTTGAAGAATTTGTACAGATTTCAGATAAGTTTTGAAGATTCTAAAGAATTTGAGAGAATTTCGGTAATCTTTTACAGACTCTGAAGGATTCTAAAAGATTCTATTGAAAATTCTAGAAGGCTACGGAAATATGCAGAATATTTTAGAAGATTCTGGAAGAGTCTAGTATATGAGGGGTTAACCACTAGCAATTTTGATGTACACCTGAATTCAAGAATTCAAAGAATTCAAGGGAAATTCAACAGAACTCAAGGTGAATTCAAAGAATTCAAAGTAATTCAAAATAATTCAAAGAATTCAAGGTGAATTTAAAGAATTCAAGGCGAATTCGAAAGAATTTAAAGAATTCAAGGAAAATTCTACAGAATTCAAGGTGAATTCAAAGAATTTAAAGTGAATTCAGAAGAATTAGAAGAATCAAATGAATTTTAAAGATTATGGAAGATTTTAAGAGATTTTAGGAGACTTTCGTTGATTTTGAAAGTTTGGAAATTATGTGAAATTTAAGAAAAAATTGAAAAATTTTTTGAAGGTCACAAATTTCTATATTTCATAATTTTTGGAAAATTATAATTATTCGGAACTTTGAATATAAAAAGGGGAAAAAGGGGCAGAAAGGCATGAAGCTCTTAAAAAAGTGATGTTAGGAGATTTGGAAAATAATATGTAAGGGGAAAGGGGAAAAAAGGAGAATAGGGAACTGAGCCTGATTTTGTAATATTATAATTATAAATTATAAGAAAATTAAATTAAATTTTTTCTTAAAATTTATGTTAAATTATAAATATAACTATTGAGATATAATTATAATTTGTTGAATAAAAAAAAATTTCTTAACTTTCTGAAGATTTTCCATGACTTTCCCTGACCAATTTTAAATTCCCTCAATTTCCCTAACTTTCCAAAATTCCCTGACATTTAACAGCCCTGCTGTATTTTCATTTTTATTTTTTATAGAACAAAGGAACCAAATGTGGATCATGGACCAAATATAGTTCAGTGTTTCTTTGTGCATAATTATTGCAACCACTTTTGATAATGTAATTTTAAATGGTCCACTATTAGTTCCACTAATCATTTCACACGTTAAAAAAGTAATTTTATTAATTCACACCAAAAATCAAAATCTTTTATGGACCTTTTATCCATATAAAGTTCCTTTGCTCTATTTGAAGGTACCCTTATAGTGATGCCGTTTGTCGAGACTCAAGGAATGTAAATAAATAAATAATAATATAAAATATTAAATTATTAATTAATATTTTGTAATATTTCAAGTTCTTCAATTCAAGGACTTGAAATATTATAAAATATGAATAAATAATTTAATATTTTATATTATTATTAATTTTTTCCATTCCTTGAGTCTCGATAAAATAATTATACTGAAAAATTACTAATTAGTAAATAGATAGTAAAAATTCATGTTTGCTTTTTAAAATAATTATTCACTTCGCTTTAAAAGAGCGTAATTTTTAGATCTAATAATAATGAAAATATTTGCGGTACTAATATGTATTTATGTATACTTTCTAAATTTGTAATAGTCATTTCTGACTAATGAAACTGTGTAGATTTGTTAACCAAATGATTCAATAACCATTTTTACTGATTTTCAGTTTGACTAACAGTGAAATACTGCTAATTCACGTCAGTCACAGTACTGAATTTGGCTTCAGTAATAAATTTTTCTACTAAATTAATTGGTAGTGCGAATTACTCATTACCGTACAAAAGTTAGTAAAAATGGTTACTAAATCATGTGGTGAACGAATCGGCCAATATTATTAGATCTCTAAATTACGCCTTTCTAAAGCGAAGTGAATAATTATTTTAAAACGAAACCATGAATTTATATTATTTATTTACTCATTAGTAATTTTTCGTTACAACTATTCAACAATAATTGTCACTCACTTATTTTATATTTACAGAAATTAAACATCAAGTTGACTATAAATATTACCCTTTTCATAAAAAACAATGGAATTTGAATTGAAGAAATTAGAAGATGCTGTTTAAAAATGAAAACTATATCAAAATTTTGATTGATTTAATGTATATATTTTCTATTCAAATTGTATGACATGTATTGAAAATTTTATACACATTTAAAATATGTATTTGAGTTAATTCTTAATGTTCTTAATTAAACGGCATTATTGAATTAAAAACGTTAAAAGTTAAATAATAAATTTTGAATTATGATTTAATAATTCAAAGTCCTGCACGGGCCGAGTGAACTCAGCCCCAGCTCAGTTCACGGGCCGTGGGCCGGGCTTTTTGACAGCCCGTTTGCGAAACAAAAGACTGTAAACCCAAGCCCAGCCCGGTCCGTGGCAAGCTCAGCCCAGACCGTTTCTTTATAAATCTTGGAAATTTTTAACAATTACGTTCATTTACAATAGTTTGAATAATTTTCAATAATTTGCAGGACTCTGTAATAATTAAAGAAATTAAATTATTAAAAATTCAATCATTTCAACTGAAAGCACTTAAAATTGTTTGGATTACATTTTAAATCTTCAAAAATTGTACGTCAAATTATTATTATTGAAAACAATTGAAAAACGTCAACTTCACAATAATTATCAATAGTGAAGCAAATTCACACTGCGAACGGAAACCCATCAATTATTATATGTAAATATTATTAGTAATATTGCTATTTTTATTAGTTGGGATAACCATTGTATTAGAACAAACTAATTAGTTGGCCTAGAAACTACACAGAAAAAAAGTACACAGAAAAAAACACGAGTTTTTTTAACGTTTCTATGAATCAATAAAGCTCAAAATTATCTGCAGCAAACATGAACTACACTGTTCGAAAAATCTGTATTAGAGTTTATATACGCTATATAAAGCAAATATGCAGTACGGGCATTGGAATTTAATACACACACGCATATTCAATTTAATACCGAGGGGTTAACCACTAGCAATTTTGATGTACATTTGAATTCAAGAACTCAACGAATTCAAAGAATATGAATGAATTCAAAAGAATTCAAAGAATACAAGATGAATTCAAAAAAATTAAAAGAATACAAGATGAATTCAAGAGTTCAAAATATGAATACATGATGAATTCAAAAAATACGAAATGAATTCAAAAGGATTCAAAGAATTCAGAAGACTTCAAAGCAGGAATCACAGCGGTTGTGTAGTTCAATTTTAGGGGAAATAGGGGGACATATTTTCGAAAAAAGGAGGAAATTTTTTTCTGATGAAAAATACCAGGGGAGTGAATAAATATTAATAAATGGGATGTTTATAGAAGCGGGAAAAAAAAACAAAAATTAATTTCAATGCATTTTGAAAGAAGCAACAATAATAATAATTATTTGGAATTTTGTACTTTTTCTTTAATCTTACTAAACATTGGTCATTTTTATCCAATCTTAATGAGCTCCTTTGTTACTTCCTTTGAACTCCTTCCTTCCTCCGCTCCTTTTGTTCAATAGAACATTCTCTACAATTCCGTTAGTTGAATTTTATTAAAAATAATTTGTTTATGATTTTTTAAATAACCAAATTTTGTATAGTCTATAGTTCCTAAATAAATTATTTTTAATAAAATTCAACGAACAGAATTGTAGAAAATATTCCAATGAACAAAATGAGCTATTGTTCATTCAAATTGGATAAAAATTACAAATGTTTAGTAAGATTAAAGAAAAAACATAAAATGTCAAATAACGATTATTAAACTAATAATTCTGACCCAAACTATTTTTTTCCTAAGAAATGTATTACAACCTGCTCTTCCAAAATGTACCGAAATTAATTTTGGTTCTTTTTTTTTCTGCATCTATAAACCGTACTTTAAATTGAGGTTATATCAAGGGGTCGAGCATTGTCAACTAACTATATTTTCTTCCAAACTGGAAGTAGAATCAAAAATAATATTTTTATAATAAATTTGAAAATTTCGCGGTTATAGCACAAAAATGAATTTACTGTTTTATTGTACTTTAAAGAATATAAGTACTTTATAATACTTTAGTTTATTGTACTTTAAAAAAAAGTAGTTCAAACGTATTTTAAATCTGAGTAAATTTTATGAAATGAGTGAATAGAACATTGCAAATAAAATATAAGTTTTTAAAATAGCGACAAAAATTTTTGAAACCATATTCAAAACTTTATTTTTAAATGATAAGAAGATAAATTAATAATATGTAGTTGACAGAAATCGCCATTTTTAATTAATAAATATGTATTTATAATTTTTGAAAAAAAACTTGAAAATCTTCGGAAAAAAATGGAAAAAGGGGGAAATATCACAATTGAGAAAAATAGAGGGAAAAGGGGAATAGGGGGAAAAAGGGAAATAGGGGACTGACTGTTATCTCTGTCAATTCAAAGAATACAAGGCGAATTCAAACGAATTCAAATGAATTCAGGAATAAGTACACCGGAATTCAGTAATGATTAACCCCTCGTTTAATACAAAAGTATCTTAAGCCTAATACAAAATGTTTTAGTTTTAATATAAATGTGTAGTAAGTTTAATATACATTGCATATTAATCGTCAGCTAAGATACAATATATTAAAATATACTGTACATGTATATATTAATGTACATGTACATTAATCTTAAAAATTATGTGTGTATCATTTCTAACGGTGATATCATAGGAGCCATCCATATATCCTGTGCTCGAAAAAAAATCAGATCACGTGATGGATTTTATTTTAACCTTCGAAACTTCAAGTTCACAAGGTAACGGTAGTTTTCATTGTTTCTAAAGTAACGAAATTTTTTAAAACTTTTCTCACAAACTCCCTCGAGACCAAAATTCATTAATGTTCTCGCCGTATAGTCAAGAAAGAAATTAATCAAAAATTATAAAGTAATTATAAAGTTACTTGTATCTATTTTCCACAGAGAAACCTGAGGATATTTAAAGGAAAAAAAATAGTTCGAGCCATCATAATTGTTTACTTAGAATTAGTTATATTTGGATTTTCGATATCTTTCGTTTTAGAAAAAAAATTAATTAATTATAGTTATTCATAATGATAATTTGTGTTATTCAATTTATTATGTGTTTTGGAGCATCAATTACTATTTGCTTGTGCAACTGAACGCAAATTTGCCTCTATCCATTTCTCTCGCTCTCTACCATTCGCTCCATTCCCCAATCTAGTCCCCCTTTTCTCATCTTAATTCTCCTTAACTTAATCTACATATACCACCAGACTACGCTTATTCCACCTAAATTCTACCCAATTCACTTAAAATTGCCCCATCTTCTATTTTCATCTAAAGATCTAAGATAACATGAATCCCCTATTTCAAGAATGCTCTTTACGTTCTTACAGGAAAAACAAAACAAATCAACATCAAGGTGTCTAGGATAACTGGATGAGAATTGAAATTACTCGATTTGTAAAACTTAATTAAATGTAAACAGTTCTGAAAATCTATTTTAAAAACAATTCTCACTTCAAACTAATAACTACAACAACTTCTTGAATATTGTTATGTAATTCGAGTTTGCTACACGTTTCCTAGTAATCGTTATATGTAATTACATATTTCCCATAATCACTTAAAATATTGTGACTGTAATTTTCAACATTTGACTTATTCACCTCCACTGCTGTAAATTGAATCATAAATATTTTACAGGATTAGAAATTGATTTAGATTTAGATTCTACCACAGAAAATCGCAAGGTATCATTTTAATCTGCAGCAAAATATAAACTCGAAAAACAAAAGACTGTGACAATAGAATGATCCACTTCAGATCAAACTAATATTGCTGCAGATTAAAATAATATTCCACGATTTACTGTGACATTAAAAGAGTCAGTCAGCACTTTTTCATATGCCTGAAGTTCTGAACGTTCAAATGAACGAAATTTTTATTTGATTTCATTTTAAACTGAAATTTGTTCTGAAGTATTGGTTTATTAATAAAGGAACTATTGTAATGATAAAAAGCTCATGATCCTTCTTTTTGTTTTGTAGTTGGAACAATATTTCAAGCTAAATTTTAGTTATGAAATAAATTTTCGTTCATTTGAACGTTCAGAACTTCAGGCACATACTTTGTCAACATTTATTTTCGACTTGAAGATAAAAATGAGATTGAAAGAGATTCAAAGAAGCGACCGAATAATATTCTTCGATGATCACGATTCATGAACGTGTCATGTAAGGCCATTGACATCGGAAAATATTTCCGGTGCCGTAACCACCGT
This sequence comes from Euceroptres primus, assembly GCA_037177015.1. NCBI lineage: Eukaryota > Metazoa > Arthropoda > Insecta > Hymenoptera > Figitidae > Euceroptres > Euceroptres primus. The sequence goes on from JBAGKK010124219.1 coordinate 12,897, forward strand.
TGATTTTCACATTTATCACGCGAGAGAGTATCTTTATAACTTTCACTCATCTTTTAAGGTCTTTTGATTACGTTTGATACGTTTCGAAAAAAAACCACGGAGACCATTAAACATTTCCATTAATGTTTAATAACCGACACGATTTTATTGGTACTTAAATTAGCAGGCATTTAAATCATTTTGAAACGGTTAATAAAATCTAGAATTATGGTTGATAGTTGTCCAGCCAATGACATATCGAATCATTTAAGAAATATTCATAAGACAATCGATTTTATTATGTTACTATAAATGTATATAAATTAACACCGAAAAAATAAGTTAAAAAATTTCCAATCGTTGACTTTGTCGCTTTGGAGTCAGGAAATGATCTCATAGATTAGAATTTATCGGAGGATCGCAGAAAGTCAATTTAAAATTAAAAATTTTTCAACATTTTAAATTGAACAGATCCTTCATAAGTTGAAGTTCCGATAAAATTCAATGACTGCATTACGAATTTATTTGCGGTATTATCACATAAGAGAATCGCATGCACTTTGAGTTAGCATAATGTCTATATAAGAAACTTGATGAACACTTCTGAAAGTTCAAAGGAAATCTGCAAATTAAATTACATGATATTTTGCCTGACTTTTAAACAAGACGTTTTTAATTTATTACTGTAAAGTGATCTGTCACCCAGTAAAATAAAAAATGATTACCTAATAATGAAAGGGTTGCTTCAATTGGTTGCAGCAAAGCGACTGCACACCGTACAAATTTTATGAACCACTTGTCTTTATTATCCCCAACTCTACAATTACCAACAACTGTTGGAACTAATAACAATTGTGTGATAATTACCTTTCACCCAATAATCATAAATGTTCAAATGGACTGTACAGGCACTGAGTTACCTGTATTTACACACCGAAAACAGAAAAAACGAAGGATAAAATTCTTATGTACCTACATTTTTGATCAGCCAATTTAGTTGTTTTTCCAAACAGATTAAGAGGTTGAAAATTAGATGGATTTTTCTCTCTCAAATTCCGGAAAATTTAAAGAGATAAAACTGTTTTTTCATATTATTTTTTTCTGAAGTGTAACTATTTTCTATTGAAAAATCTTTGGTCTTGGAACTAGGTTACTTTTAGGAAAGTTTAAGTCAGAATGACGAAAATTGTTTGGCTACTTTTTTCGCCGAATGATAGTGTTTTTGATTGATAAATGGTATTAAGAATTTGTAAAGAAAGAGTAAGTTTCGTTGCTCCAGAACAGTGTTGGGTAAATTACTTTTTTTGAAGTAACTAGTTACGTTACTTTGCAATAAAAAGTAACTAGTTGCAGTTACAGTTCCTTTTGTAAAAATGTAACTCTTTACAGTTACTAGAGAAAGTAACTTAAGATCCTTTTAAAGTTATCTTGAAGTTTACCCCCCCCCCACCTCCGCCGGTTTACAAAAATTTTAAAAAGACTGACATTTCTTAAAATAAAAAGTAAGCGATATGTTTTGGCAAGTAAAGAGCAATATATTAATTTGAAAACAAATTAACAAGTCTCTCCTAAATAGTATCTCTTATTAAATTATTAAAGAGTAATAAATTTCGAGGAGAACAGTGTTCATGGTTTTAAATTTTTTTTTTGTTTATGCATTATATTTATTAACAAAATATGAAAAAAGTGCCGCTTTTTAGAAAATAATGTTTTATTTTTCAAAAACGACGTAGCTATATTGTAAATCGTCCTAAATCAACTCAGAGAAACTGAAAGAATACAAATAATTTGTTAGAAATCCATTTCATTGTTATAAACAAATTAAGTGAAAAATTTTCCAAAAATCATAATGTAAGGTATAACATTTCTTTATTACTAAAACTGTTTTAAATTATTGCGGGACTGATTTCTAGTTACAAAACCTTTAAGAAATTATCCATAACTATTGTCATAAACAATTTTTCGGGCAATATTGTAATTGGTAAAATGATTGGACCCCCTAAACAATGATTGGCCACTTTCAAACTGTACATTTATTGAGAAATACGTGCAAATTAGAGGTGTGCAGATCGTCAGTTCGAATTTTCAATGCAAATTGGTACCTTTTTGAACACGTTTAGAACATTGAATTCTTTGAAATTGAGTTCATTTCAAGAAAAAATTGAAGTTTCTAAGCTCTCTTCGAATGCCAAATTTCTCGAAGTCGAAATTATTCAGTTGGTTTTGAAATTAAATCCAACTGAAATGCAATTCGACCAAATTCGAATGGAATATTGGAATCGGCGATTCGAATTCTCCGAATTCGAATAGCATGTTAGATGGATTTAATTTTAAAACCAACTGAATAATTTCGACTTCGAGAAATTTTGCATTCGAAGAGAACTTAGAAGCTTCAATTTATTCTTGAATAAAACTCAATTTCGAAAAATTCAATGTTCTAAACGTGTCCGAAAAGGTACCAATTTGCATTGAAAATTCGAACTAACGAACTGCACATCTTTAATTAAATTAAACATTTTTTTTTTAATTTTTGCAAAAATAAAAGTTAATGATCATTTTCATTTTCGAAATTTATTTTTTTCCCCTTTTCAAATAGCCGTAAATGAAGTGAAAATAAGTAGATTTTACCATTAAATTAAAAAATTCCTGAGCAGAAACAAAATTCCCGGGGTTTTCCTTATTTCCCGGTTCGCTAGACACCCTGTTTTTGTAAACAAATGGGAAATTTTAGCGTAATTTAATTAAATTTTATGACTAACTTCCAACACTCCCAACACACTATAAAGCAGTTGCAGAATAAGAAACAATTTTTTTCTACTCTAAAATTCAAAAATTTCCCGTTTGTTTATAAAAATATAACTGTTCTACTTTAACAAATATAATTAAACCAGGGTGTCTAGCGTTTCTTCTTAAAAAAATTCCAGAACTTTTCCAGGTTTTCCAGGTGAAAAATAAATTTTTGCAGGTATCATTTTTTAATTATTACCATAAACTTTCATGAAAAAAAATCTTTTTTTTCAACCTGTACGATAGAAATAATTGATACAACTAAATGAACCATATAAAATGTATATTATACACATGCCTGAAGTTCTGAACGTTCAAATGAACGAAAATTTGTTTCATAACTAAAATTTAGCTTGAAATATTGTTCCAACTACAAAACAAAAAGAAGGATCATGAGCTTTTTTATCATTACAATAGTTCCTTTATTAATAAACCAATACTTTAGAACAAATTTCAGTTTAAAATGAAATCAAATAAAAATTTCGTTCATTTGAACGTTCAGAACTTCAGGCATATTATTATACGATTTCTGAAATTCTTGACTTTAGTTAACTGAATTTATCTGTATAAGCTCAATGAACTATTTTTTAAGAAAATACTCTCTAAGAAGAATTAGTAGTTTTCTAAGTAAATTACTTTGTAAGCGTTTCTACTAATCGTTAATAAAAAGATTACAATTTTTCAGTAAAAAACTGCAAATTCATTTAGTGAACTAACTAAATGAATTTATTAATAAGCCTGACTAAGTGAATATGTAGTTTTCTACAAAAGCTTACTAAAGCAATTGATAAACGACTTCTCCTGATTTCATTCCGGGTTGCTACAAAATTCCAATTTCAAAATTCCCTGACTTTCCCTGACCAATTTTTCATTTTCCCTCACCGTTGTCTGCCTTCATAATTAAAATTATAATTATATAATACAGGGATCACAGTGATTCAGCAGTTCAATTTTAGGGAAAATAGGGGATTTCTTTTTCAAAAAAACGGATTTAAAAACACACTCCTCAAATTCCTAAACTTTTAGAATCTTTGGAATGCTCTAGAATTTTCAGAAATCCTTCATGACTTTTGGAGTTTTCAACAAACCTTTAAAATCTTTTAGAGTATTTTTAATTTGCCATAAACTTTTAGATTCATTAAATCTTTTAAAATCCCCAAAAAATGTTCTACAATCTAGATTTTTGAGTGTTTTAGAATCTCCCAGAGACTTCTTAATTCTTCCAAAATCTTTCATTGTAAAATTCTAAACCCTTTTAGTCTCTTTCAGACTTTTCTTTTTAAAGACTCAAAAAGTCTACAGAATTTTAGGAAGATTCTGAAAATAGTCTAGAAGATTCTTCAAGATTATTAGTCTTTTGAGAGGGTTCTAAAGAATTCTGCAGAATTCCGGAAATTCTAAAACACTTCAAAATAATGTGCTTGAAGTAATGAAAGTTCAAGTCAACGAATTCTTTATTTGATTTCATTTTTAACCCAAATTAATTCTGAAATATTGGTTTATTAATATAGAAACTAATGAAGCTCACGATATTTCTCTTTATTTTCTAGATTGAACGGTATTTCAAGATAAATTTGAGTTTAAAAAAAAAGTTCGTTTATTTGAACGTTCAAAATTTCAGGTACATTTAAAAATATTCTTGACGATTTTAGAAGATTTTAGAAGATCATGGAAGAGTTCAGAAGATTTTAGAAGATTCTGGAACATATTAATATATTTTGTAGAATATTAAAGAATTTTTCAGAATACTTTAGGATTGAATTAAGAATTTTTAAGAATATAGTATAGATAAATAAAATTACTTACTTAGAATCCAGAAGGTTCTAAAAGATTATGGAAGAATCCAAAAGAATCTAAGTGATTGTAGATTTTAAAACAGTCTAGAATATTTTGGAGAACTTTTACAGATTTCAGATAAGTTTTGAAGATTCTAAAGAATTTGAACTTCGATAATCTTTTGTAGATTTTGGAGGATTCTAAAAGATTCTAAAAGATAAAAAAGTAGAAAATTTTAGAAGATTACGGAATTATTCAGAAAATTTTAGAAGATTGCGGAAGAGTCTAGTATATGTTGTAGAATATTAAAAAAATTTAGGATATTATTTTAGACGATTATTGTAGCAGAATCCAGAAGATTCTAGAACAGTCTCAAATATTTTGGAGAATTTTCAAGGATTTTAAATCAATTTTAAAGATTCTTGAGGACTTTAAGAGATTTTAGGAGACTTTCGTAAATTTTGAAAATTTGGAAATTATGGGATACTTAAGAAAACATTAAAAGTGATTTAGAATGGCACAAGTTTCTAGTTACCCTAATTCTTGGAAAACTATTCGGAAATTTGAATATAAAAAGGGAAAAAAGAGAGAAAAAGGAATGAAACTAAAAAAAGAGTAATTTTAGGAAATTTTGAGAATAAAAAAGCAAAGGGGAAAAAAGAGGGAATAGGGGACTGACTGTGACCCCTGATTTTGTAATATTATATTATATGTAATTATAACAGTTGTTAAATTATAATTATAACTATTGAGATATAATTATAATTTGTTGAATCAAAAAAATTCCCTGACTCTTTGAAAGTTTTCCCTGACTTTCCCTGACCATTTTTTAATTCCCTGACTGTCCAGAATTCCCTGACTTTCCAGAATTCTCTGTCCTGACGTATTAAGCCTGTCATTTGAAAAAACTACTCTCTAAATTTGAATTAGTGAAAATTCGTTCAAGAATTTACTTTAGTGGAATTTTTTACTAATTATTAGTCGTATTTCACTATTTTTTAAAGTAGTTTTAAACTTTTTACTAAAGCTTTAGTCAAACACTACTAATAATTAGTAAAGTGAATTAGTAAGCGACTTTTCACTCATTCAGATGTAGAGAATGCTCATTCAAATTTAGAGAGATAAGAATTCCAGGACTATGAGTCAAATTCAAGGATTTTTCCAGGTTTTTAAGGATTTCCAGGACGCTAGATACTCTGATTAAAGACATATCATTTTTAAGAATATCTCTAAGAATGCAAGAGATTAAGGGAAATCCGAATCTGAAAGAACCACTTTAAATATATTGCCCAAAAAACTGTTTATAATATAACAATAGTTGTTGTTAATTTCTTAAAAGTTTTGTAACTAAAAATCCCTCCCTCAATAATTTAAAACAGTTTTAGCAAAAAAAATTTAAACCGTACATTACGATTTTTGACAAATTGTTTACTTAATTTGTCTATAACAATGAAATGGATTGCTCAATAAATTATATAAAAAATACAAAGTAACTTAAAAGTAACTAAAATTAAAGTTACAAGTTACTGCAAAAATAGTAACTAAGTTACGTGACAGTTACTTTTTTTTTAAGTAACTAAGTTACTGCAAAAGATACAAGTAACTTATCTTTTTCAGTAACTGCGATGCTTGTAACGAGTTACTACCCACCACTGCTCTAGAAACGTTACAAACTGCAATTATCTCGACATAAGCCTTCAAGAACTGATACAGAAATATAATTTAGATATTTTGTTTCGCCTCTGTTTCCTGCTTTGCTAATGGTTTCAGCATCGATTTTCTTTTTATAAATAACCTTTTTTTCCAGTTCGAACAGTTCCAGCCCTTCATCAACACAGGTCCATAGGTCATAGGATATTCATGGGTCGAAAATGTGCCTTTGCATAGCGAATGGGTGGTGCGCCAACTTGAGTTGGATGCTGGTTTTCAGGGAATATGATGCGTTTGATGAAATATACCTGTCCAACGTTACCCATCCCTACCAGGTTCTCTTGGTTACGGCACTGGATGGATAGATAGCGGGAAAGAGAGAGAGAGAGAGAGAGAGAGATGTGGGTAGAAAAAGATAGTAGCTATGCGAAGCAGGGTAGCCTGCCGGCATGCAGCATATCCAGAGATACGTGTCGGCTGTATAACCCCCTTTCCTCCCTCTTTCAGCAGCCCACCCGCCAGAGCTAGCCTACCTCCATCCACAGCGCTAAAGTTCTCCCTGAAATGCGACGGTAACACCCCCCTCCTTTTGCCCCAGCTTCCTCTTCCCCCGGCCGCGGTCCTCCCACTGGACCGAGCGCTCTCTTCTCTTCCACGGTTCGACCCTTCCTCACCCCCCTCCCACCCGCGGTCCAATCGCGGGCCTTCGTGCTGTACAGATTACAGAACGAGCGAAGAGCAGCGGCAGAGTCGCGAGAGAACCAGAGGGAGATGCGAGGACCAGAAAGAGATGAGAAAATAAGAGTGAGTGAGTGAGAGGAAGGAAGAACGGGATAGCAGTGAGATGAGAGAGACTGAGAGAATGGCTGCTGCGTCTCGTCTACTCTGAGAGTCGATGGGTCCCTCTCTGGCCCGAGCTCTTGTTCCTCGCTCTCTTATGTTAGCGAGCAGACGGAGAAGCTGCGAGAAATGTTAGAGTTTTTATTAGGCCGGACTCGAGAAACCGCGGATTACCGCTGGATATCTAAGTAAATAACCGCGTAACGTGGAACACACGGAGATGCGTGCATGTGCGCCAGGTCCAGTGTTGCCATTAGCCGGGAAATTTCCCGGAATCCGGGAAATTTTGACGGTCTCGGGAGATTTTACGGGAAATGAAATTTATTGTACTTTTCATGGTAATTACTGGTAAAATGTTAAAATTCACAAAACTACCGGTTAATTATTCGGTCATTTTTCGGCAATTTAAAAAAATTCGGAAATTATCAGAAGTTTCCGGGAAATTACCAAGGTTTTTGCATTCTGGGAAAAATCGGGAATTTCTGCGTGCACGGTTGGGAAATTTTGAGTTGGCACCCCGGCAACACTGGCCAGGTCTCTCGATCGGAAGCCTTTAGTCCTTTACTTCTCAGGTAAAGGAGAGTGACTCGATTTGCATTAAAAAAGTTTTGACTTTATGATAATTCTCATTCTCTAATAGCTTTAGATGTTGCCTCAATGTTTGACAACATTCCTCTAGATTTGGCTTTGGATTGCATAGAGAAAAAATTAATTTTACATACATAAAAATTTAACTAAAATACCAAAAAATAAAATTCTAATTGCAGTTAGAACTGTTTTTAATAATACCGTTTTTTGATTTAATAACAAATTTTATCAATAGTTATCATGTTGCCCAATAGGATCTCCTTTATTTTCTATAGTTTCAAACTTTGTTATGGAAGATGTAGAGAAAAGAGCCTTATCCAAATTATCTTTCAAACCTATCTATATTATCTATAAACGGCATACGAGGCGCATGAATATTCCTCAAATTCTATTTCGACTGTCCCGAAGGAAACTGTCTTAAAAAACATTTCCGAATACAGAGTGTATCAACTATATTCTACTTCGCTAGAGTGTCGTATCTCTGTGTATTCGTAAATGGAGATACGACACTCTAGCGAAGTAGAATATAGTTGATACTCTGTAATCGAAAATCTTTGTTAAGACAATATGTGCTTGAAGTTCTGAACGTTCAAATGAACGAAATTTTTTTCTTAGCTCAAATTTATCTTGAAATATTGTTTCAATTACAAAAAAAAGATGGATCATAAGCTTTTTTATCATTACATTAGTTTCTTTGCTAATAAATTAATATTTTAGAACAAATTTGAGTTTAAAATGAAATCAAACAAATATTTCGTTCATCTGAACGTTCAGAATTTCAAGTACATAAGACAATTTTCTTAGGGACAGTCGATTTGACCTAAGTTTCATGTGATCGAAAATCAACTTACCGAACAGCCATTTGTCATAATTTTTATTAAGCCGAATTGTCAATTGACATAACCTTTGTTTGTCCTAACTGCCATTTACCACAATTTCTATTATACCGAATTGTTATTTTGCATAATTTTCACATTTCTGAATTTCTATTCGACGTAATATTCGTTTATCCTAATTTTCATTTAATCTAATTTCTATTTTTCCGAGTTGTTATTTGCCATAAAAAATATTCGTCCGAATTCACATATTACATCATTTTTGTTTCTCCGAAGTATTATTTGTCATATTTTTCAATTATCTGAATTATCATTTGACATACCATAGAAAGGGGCTATTCGCGCATGGTGGGGCTAATACGTACAATTCACTTCAAGTATATTCTTCAATATGATAATGGGGATAAAAATAATAATCTCCTAGACTATAAGATTCAGAAGGACTTCCACTTTACCGAGAATAAGGGTGGAATTTGATGCGACCTCTGTACAAGCACTGAAAAACTTTTAAATACGTAGGTGCATTTTAAAAAATTGGTTAGACCTCCAAACTTTGCATCAGTTCAATAGTTTAAAAATAATAAAAAATTCTCGGTTACCCGTGCTTTTCTTCCAAATTTAAGTGGTAAAAGGAATTTTTTTCATAAAAATGCAAGTTTGTGCTTTTATTAATTATTTCAAAGGTGCTATATGAAAATTCGAAGATCGGCGGTACAATTCGGCTGGTTCAGCAAGTTATGCTGTGCTAATTTTCCAGTTTTGTACAGTCGGGTATTAGTTTCTTTTTTAATTATTTCTTTTTTAGAAAGCTAAGTTGAAATAATATTTCACAATAATTGATAGTTTTTGAAATTTAACTGTGTAAATTAAGAGGAAGAAGAAGAAGAAGGCTAACCTCACTTTTCAGTTTCTATTATTTTTTATTTTGAGGCTCAATGACTCAATCATGACAGAATCGAGTTTTTGTGCTGCATTGGAAGAGTTTAGCATCAATTGTAAGTGAAAATGTTATCTTTAAAAAATTATCTGTAATTAAAATTGTTTTAATACACAGCTAATTTTTTTGCTTCCAAGATAGATAGATTATAGATCAGTTAAATTTCTCAGTTAGGGGTGGTCAGTAAATGAAATGATTAGATATGGCCTTAGAATCTTAGATGGATGTTACACAAATATTATAAAAATATATTACGTTAATATTGATGTTGATGTTTAATTGGTTTATTTTTTTCTCTTTGTTAACTCTCAAACTAATCTGAATTTCTTAATTAAACTTTTTTTCATACTTTATGATCAGAAAATATTCCTGAATAGTTAAGTAATAATTATAAATCAATTCTAAATAGAAGTTAAGTATTAAAACATTGTTTTATTCATTCAAAACATTTAAAAAACAATTGTGGTACCTATTTAGAAGATCGGCGGTACAAAAAGGTACAATTTTTAACAATTATTATTAGTAAATAGAAAATTATTTAAAAATCTAAAAATTATTAATTCCTCTTCTGAATTGAGTTCTCTGTCTGTAAAATGGAAAAGCTGGAAAAAAATTTTCTTGGGCGTAAAGTTAAAAAACCTCGAAAAATACGTAAAAATTGTAAATAATAGCTCCACTCTACGGTAATTCAATTAATTTAAAAACTTAAATATAGAACATAAACCAAATTTATCAATGTCTTATGCATTAACATTTCATATTATATTTTATTATTATTTCGATCAATTAACTATCATATTATATTTTATTATTATTTCTATCAATCAATTTAGCATTCATTTATTTCATTTCCAAGCTTTGGCGCGCTCTTTTCATCAGAGGTTTATTAAATTGTTAGCCTTATTAGGATGCCCCTCTCTCACTATTATAATAATTGTTCAGTCTACAATATCAGTCTGTCTTGTATCTTTCGCCCGTAAACATATCGTTATTTTAAAATGTTAACATTTTCGTCACTATTTGAGCCTCTCAAAGTCTTTGATGCTCAAACTAAAACACTACTTGACTATTATGTCTTATTTTTAACATAAAGTAACTTCTTTTCAGCAATTTTTTCAAATACAAACATGTTATCTTGAGACAGATATGTTGCTTATATTATTTTTTGTAAAACCTTGTTCCTTTGTCGACTTAAAATTTGTTAAACTTTATATTTATTTAAACAATTTTTTTATTTTTAATTCTAGATTTTAAATTTGACTGTTGAAAAAGAGCCGCAGTGTTGGTCGAAACGTCGAGTAACCTTTCTACAAATAAATCTGTTTCAACATTTTATGCCTTTTAATTTGAATTACTGACCGTAAGACCGAATATTCTTGCTGCAATAATTATTGGAAATTGATAACGGTCGAAGAAAGGAAAAACAACTCTGGATCCATTTCGCCTATGAATTATTTTTTATTACTACTTTATAATAATTAAAAATTTTACAGAAAAATGAAAAGTATTTTTTGAAAAATATTTTTTGAACCATTGCAATTTTATTCAGATAAGAGTTTGGGACCTCGATCCGGATAATCGTATTTTACATCACTCTTACAGTGTTAATTGATCGATATTTTACCGATCTCATCGAATAGCATTTCAGCGCTGTTACTTTTAAACGTTTTTGTCTTTATAAAAGTAATATTTGTAATTATATTGTGAAAAATACACCAGCTCTAACCTCTGTCGTATTTACTATTAGATGATGACAGCCATTACTGCCAATTATTTCAAATGCTGAAAAAATTTATGAAAATAGCTACATACGTAATTCTTTTATATTTAGTACCTTTGAATAAACTGAAACTCGAATATCCAAAAAAATAAACAAAAAAGATATTTCGAAAAATGTGCGTGAAACTGTAACGTAACCAACAAAAGAATTGCCCATATACAAAATTTATATCGTAAAGAAAATAATTATTTATTCACACGTGCCAAACTTATCATTAATCACAGACTGAAGTGATAAATATTAATCGAAAGTACATATTTTTAAACTTTCGTAACACGCAAAATAAATATTTTTTAACTTACGCAGTCAGAATCACAAGCAGTTGCTTAAATGCTATTAAAATCTGAAGAATAAAAAAATAAAATATAAAAGTATAATCCCGATCCTAAATAAAATTCCCGGGTTTTTCCCGGTAAAATAAAATTTCCGGGGTTTTCTCGGTTATTTCCCGATTTCCCGGTCCGCTAGACATCCTGATAATTTTGACTCAAACTAATTTTTCCAAAGAAATGTATTACTGCCTCTTCCAAAATCCATTGAAATTAATTTGGGTTCTTTTTTTCCTGCTTCTATAAACCGTTCGTTGGATGGGTCGAACATCCTTAACTATGATATATTTTCTCCCTAACGGGAAAAAGAATCAAAACTAATTTTTTAATAATAGCTTTGAAAATTTCGCGGTTACAGCACAGAGATGAATTTATTGCTTAACTTTTAAAAAAGTAGTTGAAACGTATTTCAAATGTGAGTAAATTTGATAAAATAATGAGTGAATAGAACACTGCAAATAAAAAAATTAAAAGTTTTTTAAATAGAGATAAAAACTTTTTAAACAATATTCAAAACTTTATTTTTAAATTATAAAAAAATTAATTAATTATAGTTGGCAGCAATTGCCATTTTTGAATGTGCCTGAAGTTCTGAACGTTCAAATGAACGAAAATTTGTTTCATAACTAAAATTTAGCTTGAAATATTGTTCTAACTACA
>JBAGKK010124329.1:0-25058 GCA_037177015.1 Euceroptres primus
AGATATTATGGAGAGGAAGGACGATATCTACTATCTTTTGGACCGAATTGGTTGAACCATTGAAATCACCAAATTCATAAGTTGATTATTATTGGGCAACTGCATCCTTTCTAGTTACATCACTGATTCTTTCTTCTAGTCTACGAATTGTCCCTAGCAACGCCAATAGGAATACTTTACTTCAAACGATGAAAATTCAACCTGTTGCTAAAGAAGAAAACAGAAGAAGATCGGGATCTTTTGTCAAGCAGCTTGTGAAGTGGCAACACCGTGATCGAAATTTTTCTTCAATTTGAACTATTTTCGTAGTTGTTTTGCAGTTTAAAAGTTTAAGTGAATTTAATTATTATTGAAGATTGTTCCTACAAGGATTATTTTTGGAATTTTGAGATATGGTACTTTGTTCAATCCATAGGAAAAGACTCATGAGGATTGTGTGACCATAATATTCTCTTCGGGTATAATTTTGTTTCGTACGTTATTTTGAGAATTTTTGCAGTATAATTTGGTATACAATTTTCTGAGATTCTCCCTAATTGGATCAATTAAACTTCTTGAATTTTGTAGTTAACTGAGTATAATTTTGAGTTCCCTTTCTGATATGTTGAAAGTTATTGAATTGTTTTGTGTAATATCAAGTGAAATCCCCGAAATTTATTTCCTCATATATTCCTTATAATCAAAAGTTGATATTTTTCGTTTTGATTTGTGTTTAATAAGACTACGTTCCCTTTAATTTTATTTTGGCCCTCCTTACTGAATTTTGTTTTATTAAATTAAATTTCCTTTTTGTGAATAATTTCTTTTTCGTATTTTTGGAAAATACCGGACGAAAGATCGTTCTTGTTACTATAGTAGGTTAAGTTTATAGTTATGTGTCGAGACCATTAAAACTTTTGAATTAATTATTTGGTTTATGTATTTTGGTAAGAAAATATATTTTATAACCTCAAATTGTTAGTAAAATTATTATTTGTTAACTTTGATATTTTTCTGTGAATTTAATTTAAATTATAAAATAAGAAAATCTTTTTCTTTTTCAAAAGGACCACACCCTCTCCATTATACAGATTAGGTACTGAGCTAACCTTTAAAGTCACAAAACTTATATATTTTTTTTATTATTTTAGTTTTCTTTTGAATTAAATATTTAAATTTAATTTGATCCCTAAAAGATCTGGCGCCCCAAAGGTAATTATTCACTTTTGATATATATTAATTTTTAAAATAAGTTTTGTGCCGAAGGTGATGTAACTTTATTATTATATAAAAGTTGCGATCACAATACTTATTTGTTTTGCATTACTTTGATTTTCTAGAATTATTTTGATTTGGATTGAATTATTTTCATTTATTTTGAATTATCATTATTTGTTTTGATTTATTTTGAACTGTTTTGAAATACTTTGATATATTTTGAATCATTTCTAATTATTTTAATTTGTCTTGATTTTCTCTTAATTATTTTGAATTATTGCCTCCTCATCTCACGAGGGAAGTTTTGTAAGGATGAAAATTTTCGAATCTTATTTTTTGACATTTCTGGACCTAATTCGACCCCAAGAATCCGAAAATAAGGTTTTTAAAAACTGTCCGTGTGTGTGTGTGTGTGTCAACGATACTTTTTTAATTATAACTCGCAAACAACTTGAGCTAGAGCTAAGAAATTTTGAGAAATTATAGTCCCAGATAGTGCCCATAATTCATAAGATTTTGATCCGGAACAGATAAAAAAAGCATTTTTTCGATTTTATATTTTTCTTAAAAATCGTCTTAGATGTTATTTTTATTCCCATTTTGATTATAGTCAAGAAAATTTACTCAAGATTTGGAGGTTGTACGAATCAATTGACCTATTGTAAAACATTCTATGACCAAATATATTTATAATATGTGAAATTAAAATTATTTTTGCGTTTGTATTGGAGAAAATTTTTCAATTTTAGAAATATAACAATATTATAAGTACCAAACTTATTCGTTTTGACGTAACGAATCGACTGACCTATTTTAAAAACTTTTATAACCAACTATATTTTAAATAGAAAAAATTAATTATTTTTCTTACGTTCATATCAAGATAATTTTACGTTCCTAACAGGAATTTTGGGTATATGGCAATATTATAACAACCAAATTTATTCCATTTGATAAGTAACTACTTGGTAGCAGGATTTTTGGAATTGTTTCAAATTGTTTTGATTTGATATGATTTTTTTCGATTTGTTTTCAATTATTTTACAATTCTTCATTATTTTAAGTCATTTCAAATTAATTGGATTTGCTTTGATTTGTTTTAATTATTTTGACTTGTTCTGAATTGTTTTTATTTCATATTTTATATCAAACAATTTGTTTTGATTTGTTTTGAATTATTTTACAATTCTTCATTATTTTAAATCATTTCGAATTAATTTGATTTGCTTTGATTGGTTTCAATTATTTTAACTTGTTCTGAATCGTTTTTATTTCATATTTTATATCAAACAATTTGTTCTGATTTGTTTCGAATTATTTTACAATTCTTCATTCTTTTAAATCATTTCAAATTAATTTGATTTGCTTTGCTTTGTTTTAATTATTTTGACTTGTTCTGAATTGTTTTTATTTCATATTTTATAAAAAACAATTTGTTCTGATTTGTTTTGAATTATTTTACAATTCTTTATTATTGTAAATCATTTCGTATTATTTCGATCTGCTTTGATTTATTTTTATTATCTTGATTTGTTTTGAATTGTTTTAAATTATTTTGATTTGACATGATTTATTTTGAATTGTTTTGAATTATTTTGAATTGTTTTGATCTGACATAATCAGTTTTGGTTTTTTAGAATTATTTTGATTTGATATAATTTATTTAGAATTATTTTGATTAGTTTTGAATTGTTTCGAATTATTTTTGCCAAAAGTCGTTCCATGTTTAAATGATCGTAACTAATTGTGAGTAGCAGTAGCAAGAATTCAATTATGAGTCACGTATACTTTATACTTTATACTTATTCACAGCAGAGAGGGAATTGTTTGTCGTTAAAAAGAAGTGTAAAACATAATGTAACTTACGCGTCCTGCCACCTGAACTTATTTCACTCGCAGCGTTTTACGCCTCCAGAACTATAAAGTGGATTGAACAAGCTTGAAACGGCTAGAGCTTTTCTCAATATAAACTGTTGTATGTAATGTAGGTCCTCCGTAAATGCTCCATGCCTTCCATAATCGCTCTTTCCTCAATCGCTTTGTAAAATTGTAATATAATGCATCTTGGAAGAAATTATATAAAAACTTTTTTTCAGAATGGTTCTGCAAGCATTTAACATTTCAGACATCCTCGTCTTTTTAAAACATGAATTAATTTCGTTAATGAATAATTCTTTTAAATTATTTCCAATTATTTTGAATTATTTCCATTTCCTTTGAATTAATTCGAATTCTTTTAAATTAATTCAAATTCTTTTTAATCGATTTGAATTCTTTTGAATTGATTTTAAGTCCCTTGGATTCTTGAATTCAGCTGTATACAGGTACAAATTTGCGTAGGGAATTTCTGCTAGGAATTTTCCTAGCGGTCAAGCCTTTGGCATTTTTTTTTTAAGGTGAAATCGTTCTTAAGAAAAAATTGTTATTTTTTTCTGTAATTTTAAACAAAACAGCCAAAAGTGTAATCTATTTCATTATTCTGTGGAAAAGTACCAGTCTTTTGTAAAGAGGATTACTTTGCGAGTGCAGAATCGATTAGCAGCTTATCATGCATGTTGCATTCTAAGGTATTAAACAAACATGTTCTCATCGTCCGATCCACCAACATGCATTGAATTGTGTGCGGATAGCTCAAGTGTGTATCGACAACCGAAAGTATCCACATATGCTTACCCAACCTTCATCTCGGACCGTCATTGTTACCCGAGTGGAGCTTGTACCTCTGCTTGCAGTTTGTTCAGTGGTCGAGTTGCAATTGGACTACTCCCAGAAACTATATGATGTTTGGAAATGGAAATCAAGGCTTCTACCGGCGATGTATTCACAAAAGCTAGAGAAATTAGTTACTAACATTTCTCTCGAATCTGTCACAAGGCAAATAATCCTGAAGTTTATTCATGTAAAACACGATTCCATAATGACTTTTTGGACTTGATAAAAACACAATATCGTTCACTGTAGAAAAAAACTATGGTAAATTTCCTATACATGTATTGGAAGTAATTAAACCATACACGTATTGTAATTTTTCCATACATCGGTATGGGAAAATGGTCATAACGTGTATGGGACTTTTCCCATACCAGGTATGGGAAAAATGCCAATTGTCCGATACATTGGTTGTATTTTTCCCATACCCGATTTTCATTTTTTCCATACTACAAATAAATACAATTCAATTACTTTTTTCTAGTCGTAAAATATTTTATTGAGAGCATCTAAAATTATACTTATGCTACATTGAAAGTTCTTAAGAAGTATCAAAAAGCGTAGTAATAGTTAAAATGTAGTAAACTAAAGCTAAACTAAATCTAAACTAAATGTATGCTCCTGGGTTCCAAAATTTTATCTCCCTCAGCGAAAATTTCACGGCATTCTCGTCAAACGCAGACTGTCCTGCAATAAGTTTAAATTATAAGTACCGGAGAAAAGGTATGCAAATAACAAGAAATAAAAAAAAAACTAAGTTGACTTAATACAACAAAGTTTAAGTGATAAAGACTAACCTATAATAATTAGAATGGGTCTGTCTCTGTTCCCCACATCCAGCACTTTCGCCATTGATGATGTGTCCTTCTTCTTTTTGTACAAAATGTCTAGTTGCAGTGAATCTTATTGCACTCACAATACTTCACTGTTTCACTGCTACAACTCAAAATTGTTTCAAAAGTGTGCACTGAAACTACTCTGAATTAGACGCTTCACCCCATGATTGTATTATGCTTTGCTCCTCCATTCACTACGGTTACAGCACATGCGCGCTTCACTCGACTGCGCGTTCTGCAGCCCGAGCATCAAAGTTCCGTACATGACTGGAAGCACGAAGTAATAATAAGGAGACTGATAAAGCTGTAGAAACCACCTCGAGTTTTGACCGCGGTAACTGCACCCTTATAGCCAGTGGCAGACGTTTAAAGCGAGCACTCCAAACCGTTGGAGTATGCGCACTGAGATCTGCTATCTCCTTTTCTCCCGCGAGAAGCGTGCGAGTGAGTGGCAGTATCAGACTCAGTCGCACGCTTCTCGCGCGAGAAAAGGAGATAGCAGATCTCAGTGCGCATACTCCAACGGTTTGGAGTGCTGACTCTAAACGTCTGACATACTGATGTATCGACTGAGGTCGATCTCCGTATGTACGGAGATCGACCTCTTTATTTTTACTCCATGGTTCAGAGTGTGAAAAGACCTTTAATTTTAACGGATTTTTGTTCTTCAAGCTCAGTACGCGTTTGTCGTCGTTTCAATTAATTAAATTTAAAAGATACAAGTCTACGAAGAATTTTTGGGCCCTTCAAAGCTACATATTACCTGCCTGAAGAGATTAAAAGAAATCTAGGTAATTTTATAATAATTGCGGGCTGAATTTTTTTAAAATTTTTCCAACCGTCCATCAGAGGTTAAGAAATGATATCGCCTATTAAAGTTCAAACATTTTCGCTTTTTACAATTCATAGATACCGAATTTAATATTAAAATCAAGTTTTCAAAAGAATTTCTTTAATCCACGCTTTTCGTTTTTTATATCAAATTTTAATCCTCACTTTGAGCTTTGGCTATATATACATGTGCGATTCATATTCTTATGATCGAAAAAAAAGTATTGATAAAAACCAAGACATACTTTTTTTATAAAACCATCATGAATAATGTCAATGAGATCATTATTCTATTAGTCCTTTGACATTAAAATTGTTAAGATTTCAATTTATATTGAAATAAGATAATAAGATCATAAATAAGATTTAAAACTCCTGCCTTTTTATGGAACGAAATTTTACGGCATTCAAAAAATGATTTCTAAACAATTACAAATCCTACCGACTTCGTACCTAGCCTTCATTTTTTTTCTATATTCCAATTTAATTTTTCCCAAAAAAATACAAGGAAATTTTTTTACAATTGTAACTTTTTTCTCGTTTTTTTTTTCTTTGTTGGGAAAATTGTATGGGATGTAAAAAAAATTTACAAGAAGAAAAAGTCGCTAGGAGTTGTAATTTTTTTTGTAACTACGAAATTTTGCTTCGTGAAAATTTAATACAAAAATATAATAATCCGAATAAGATAATTTATTTCCAAGGTCATTGAATCACTATTATTGTGATAAGAATTGACAAAGATTTTATTAAAATTCTTAATATTTTATTATATTTTGCGCATTATTATTTTTATCTCCTTTTAGATCCTTTGCAGATCTTGAATGTCTGAAACGTGTTTTTAAAAGTTTTTTTAAATCGAAAATTGTAAACAGTGTTTATGATATATTGTAATCACTATATTATATATTATAATTACTATAATACATATTTTAATTATTATATTATACATAATTGTTAAATTATACATAATTATTATATTACGTATAATTATTCTATTACATATAATTATTACATTATATATCATTATTGTATTATATGTAATTGTTCTATTATATGTAATTGATATATTTTGTATTTTTTATGAAATAAAATATTTAATAAGACCCTGAAAAATTTACGAAAATCGATCTGCAGTTAAAAATAAAAAACAGTAAAGATCGCATTAATAATTTTGTTTTTCGCGTTATCATTTGTAGAAAATGAGTCTTTTTACAAATTGTTGTTGGGCACATCGTGCAGAATTAAATGGACGATTTGAATCCACGAGGACCAAACCGAAAACAAATCTCATCTTTGCTGGCAAAAGGGATTCGAATGACTTATTGGTTAACAACAAAGTTATAGAAAAATCTTCACCTGCCCAAAAGTCTCCAAGTGGTAGGAATTAATTTGAAATAGTTAATTCAAAAGTTAAAACGTTAATTTTCAAATACTTAGTTCACATTATTGCTGAAGAAGACTTCTCCATAATTTTGCGAAATACTTACTATTGACGTTCTAAGAAATTTAATTTAAAAACTACCGAATTTTTAAGTTAAATAAGGAAAAAAATCGATTATAATTCTGAAATGATTTTGTTCTTCTTAGGTTTATTATTTTTATCTGATTTTTGTATATCGCTGTCAAGTTTAACTTTTTTTAAAACAGGCGTTTTAATTTTTTTCTCAAATATTTTTTTAAGGATTTTTCAAACCCAGAGGAATTTTTAACAAGCGGTTAAATTTCTTGAAAGGGTCAAATAATTCAATCCCAAAACGCTGTATCGACGACGAATTTGAAAAAGTAAGTTACAGCAAATTATTTCAATAATTTTCAGATCACTTGTTAGATTCTTTGAAATTATTGCAAAATTAGAAATCTATGGATTTTTCTAAAATCCAAATTCTTAAAGTACTTTCAAATTATTTATACTCTATAAAAAAATGTTTTAAATCCTTTTTAACTGAAAGTGTCTGAATATTTCTCGTCTAGAAAAGTATAATTTTGATGTTTGTTAAAACTTTTCAAATCTTAAAGATTCGAAGATGTAAAAGCTTTTTCGATACTTTATTATTATTACGATTTCGATATCTTTATTTTTTCACAGATTTCTGAGATCGCTCCGAATTCTGAAGATATGCCAAAACGTCCTTCCATTTTAAGGGCGTTAAAAAAAATCTTCCGGAAAACAAGAAGAAATAGACAACGAAGTTGCAAATACGTCGAATGTGAGGTAGAATTAAGGGAAGAGATCGAAAAAGTGTCGAACGATTCGTTTGCTATAAGTACACTACAAAGTTCTCAAAACATCGAGACAGCTACAAACGAAGTAGCAACGCTTGAAACTTCTCTAGACACTGAGATGCCTTCGAGTGAAGACGCTATAATCGTTCAAGAAAAGATCAAGAGTCTTAGAGAAGTTTATGAAGGAAAGGAAATTATCGGAAGGTAATCTTTTTTTTTAAACCCTTTAAACGACCCATTTGCTTAAATTTACTTTTGAAAAGAGAATCAGCGTTGCCAGACGGAAGGGAATTCTGAAAAGGGGAATTTAAAAATGATTAGGGAAAATCAGGGAAAACCTTCAAAGAGTCAGGGAATTTTTTTTCGATTCAACAAACTATAATTACATCTCAATATTTATGATTATAATTTAACAATTATAATAATTATATAATTCTAATATTAAAAAATTATAATAATAGCAAGGATCGCAGGCAGTCACCTATTTATCTTGTTTTCCTTATTTTCCCCCTTTTCCCTATTCTCCAAATTTCCTAGAGTCACATTTTTCAGTGTTTCATTCCTTTTTCCCTTTTCATATTCTAAATTCCGAATAATTTTCCAAGAATTATGAGAAATAGAAACGAGCGAGATTCAAAAACTGTTTTAATGATTTCTGAAATATCCCATAATTTCAAAATTTTCTAAATCTGTTTTCTAAAAATTTCTAAAATTCCTAAAATCACTTAAAATCCTCCAGAATCTTTATATATAATTGATCTAAAATTCTTAACAATTCTCCAAAATATTTGAGACTTCTAGAATCTTCTGGGTTCTTATTTAAATCATTATATTATTATTCTAAGTACTGAAAAAAATTAAAACAGTTTCTATATTAATAAACCAATACTTTAGAACAAAGAGTTTAAAATGAAATCAAATAAAAGTTTCATTCACTTGAACGTTCAGAACTTTAAGCAGATTATTCTGAACTGCATTAGAACTTCCAGAATCCTTTAGAACCTTCTCAAATCTACGAAACTCTAATAATCTTGAAGAATCTTTTAGACTACTCAGAATCTTCCTAAAATTCTGTAGACTTTTTGAGTCTTAAAAAAAAAGTCTGGAAGAGACTAGAAGATTTTAGAACTTTATGGAAGATTTTGGAAGAATCAGCAAATTTCTGGGAGATTCTAAAACACTCAAAAATCTAGATTGTAGAGAATTTTTTGGGACTTCAAAAGATTTTAGGAATCTACATGTTTACGGAAAATTAGAAATATTCTAGAAGATTTTAAAAGTTTGTTAAAAATTTAAAAAAAACATGAAGGGTTTTAAAAAATCATAGAGCGTTCCAAAGATTCGGAAGGTTTAGAAATTTGAGTGTTTTATTAGATTCTAGACTGGAATCCAAGATTTTTGAGAATTTTTTAAGATTCTGGAGGATTGCAGCTTCCTTTGTATTTCTAAAATAAAGAAACTTCCCCCTTTTTTTAAATCCCCTTTTTCGAAAAAGAAGTACCCTATTTTCCCTAAAGTTTTGAACTACTGAACCACTGTGCTCTCTGTGTTATGTAAATAAATTCAAAGCCCATGCAAAACACCAACAAATTTTATAACCAGAGGGTCAATAGAAATCAACAAGATGAATACACTCATCGCTCGTAATAAGGCCGACCTCGGGGGTAGACGGTACTATAATGGGTACGATTAAAATCCAGTTTCAACCGGATTTAAAGCGACGAGCGAGCACTCTTATGTCAACATTCAGGTGAACGTACAAAAGTAAATGTGCAGAGAGTCGCGATGTAAACAACTTCTGGCCACCCTGTCTGTTCGAGCGATGGCGACGTCGCGGCAGAAGCAGTCGAGTGTGAATAACCTTGAAGCCGGCCCTATTACGCTCGGCCTTATTACGCGCGATGAGTGTAATATAATTATAATTATGAAGGCAGATAACTGTCAGGGAAAATAAAAAATTGGTCATGGAAAAGTTGGGGAATTTTGAAAGTGAGAATTTGTAGCAACTCTGAATCCCTTTATTTGATAATTTCATTTCCTTTCTCCCCTTATATCCCGTTTTTATTTAAAATTCCAAAGAATTTTTCAAGAATTATGAGAAATATAAACTTGTGAAATTCAAAAGCTTCTTTTTAATGTTTTCTAAAATTTCCCATAATCTCCAAATTTTTTAAATCTGCGAAAGTCTCCTAAAATCTCTTAAAATACTCCAGAATTTTTAAAACTGTTTTAAAATCCTTAAAAATTCTCCAAAACATTCGAGACTTCTAGAATTTGCTAGATTCTCCTACAAAATAATCTTATAAAATAATATACCAAAATTCTTCAATATTCTACAACATATTTTAGACTCTTCCAGAATCTTCTAAAATTTTCTGAATACTTTCCTAACCTACTTGGATTTGCTGCAAAATTTTTTAGAATCCTCCAAAGCCTACATAAGATTATCGAATTTTTCTCAAATTCTTTAGAATCTTTAAAACGTATCTGAAATCTGTAAAAATTTTCAAAAATATTCTAGGCTGGTATAAAATCTAAAATCATTTTAATTTTTGTCGATTCTTACGCAATCTTTTAGAATCTTCTAGATTCTCCTATAATATAATCTTATAGAATCCTAAAGAATTCTTAGTACGATCTTAAACAATTCATAAAAATTCTTTAATATTCTACAAAGTATACTAGGATGTATAGAATCTTCTAAAATCGTATAAAATCTTTTAGAATCCTCAAGAACATTCCTGAAATGTACCTGAAGTTTTGAACGTTCAAATGAACAAACTTTTTTTCTCAACTCAAATTTATCTTAATAAAATATCGTTCAATCTACAAAATAAAGAGAAATATCATGAGCTTTTTCATCACTCCATTAGTTTCTATATTGGTAAACCAATACTTTGGAACAAATTTGAGTTTAAAATGAAATAAAATAATAATTTCGTTCATTTGAACGTTCAAAACTTCAAGGACATTATTCTGAACTGCATTAAAATTTCAAGATTTCTGCAACATCCTTTAGAACCCTCTAAAATCTACAAAAGACTCTAATAATCTTGAAGAATCTTCTAGACTGTTTTTAGAATCTTTTTCAAATTCTGTAGAATTTTTTAGTCTCCAAAGAAAAAAGTCTGGAAGAGACTTGAAGATTTTAGAACTTTATGGAAGATTTTGGAAGAATCAGCAAGTCTCTGGGAGATTTTAAAAAACTCAAAAATCTAGATTGTAGAGAATTTTTTGGGACTTCGAAAGATTTAATGAATCCACAAGTTTATGGAAAATTAAAAATATTCTAGATTTTAAAATTTTATTAAAAAGTCAAGAAATAATGAAGGGTTTTTAAAAATCCTAAAACATTCCAAATATTCGGAAGGTTTAGAAATTTGAGGAGTGTTTTATTAGATTCTAGACTGGAATATAAGATTTTTGAGGATTTTTTAAAAAAAATTGCCCCCCTTTTTTAAAATCCTTTTTTTTTGAAACAGAAATGCCCTATTTTGACTAAAATTGTACTACTAAACAACTATGATCCTTGTATTATATAATTATAATTATAACTGCACATAACGGTCAGGGAAAATGAAAAATTGGAAGGAAAGGAAAGCCAAAGAAAAGTCAGGGAATTTTGAAAATGGGATTCTGTAGCAACCCTGAATCCCTTTACACTCATCGCTTGATTATTGGCCGGGCTCAGGGGTAGGCGGTCATCAGTTCAATGCTATTAAAATTCAGTTTGAACCGGATTTAAAGCGACGAGCGAGCAGTCTTATGACAACATTCAGGATCGCGTATAGTCTCTAAACGTACAAAAGTAAATGCGCAGAGAGTCGTGATGTAAACAACGTCTGGCGGCCCTGACCGCCCGAGCGATGGCGCCGTCGCGGGACGCTCAGGGGCGGGGGACAGAATCAGTGAAGCGTGAATTACCATGAAGCCGGCCGGTAATCCAGTGGCATATAATCCAGCGATGAGTGTATTTGAGAATTTTATTTCTTTTCCCCCCTTTTATTCCTTTTCTTATTTAAAGTTCCAATTAATTTTTCAAGAATCATGAGAAATGGCATCTTAAGACAATATTTGAGAATTTGATTCCTTTCACCCCTTTTTATCCCTCTTTTTGTTTTAAGTTCTAGTTAATTTTTGCAAGAATGAGAAATGGAAACTTGATAGTTTTATTCCGTTTCCCCCATTTTATCCTTTTTTTATTTAAATTCAAAGTTCTGATTATTTTCCATGAATTGTGAGAAATAGAAACTTATGATTTAAATAATCTTTCACTGATTTCTGAGATTTCTATAATTAAATTTTCAAGACATCTAAACTTGTTAATAACCGACTAAAATTTTGTAGGCTTTTCCATAATCTTCAAAGCTTATCTGAAATCTGTAGAAATTCTCCAAAATTTTCGAGACTGTTCTGGATTCTTCTGGGTTCTCATATACTAATTTTACAACATCTTCAAGAAAATCCAAAAATCCTTTAATATTCTACAAAATATACTAAAATGTTCCATAATCTTCTAAAATCGTCTAAAATCTTCTGAGCTCATTCATGATCTTCTAAAATCTTCTAGAATCCTCAAGAATATTCTGAAATATGCCTGAAGTTTTGAGCGTTCAAATGAACGAACTTCTTTTCTTAACTCAAATTTATCTCAAAATATTGTTCAATCTACAAAATAAACAGAAATATCATAAGCTCCTTCATCATTCCATTAGCTTCTATATTAATAAACCAATATATCAGTACAAATTTGAGTTTAAAATGAAATAAAATAAAAATTTCGTTCATTTGAATGTTCAGAAGTTCAAGCTCATTATTCTGAACTGCATTAGAATTTCCAGAATTGTGCAGAATCCTTTAGTACCCTCTCAAGTCTATAAAAGATTCTATTAATCTTGAAGAATCTTCTAGACTGCTTTCAGAATTTTCCTAAAATTCTGTAGACCTCTTGAGTCTTCAAAAAAAAGTTTGGGAGATTCCAGAACACTCAAAAATCTAGATTGTAGAGCATTTTTTGATACTTCAAGAGATTTAATGAATCTGGAGTTTATGGAAAATTAAAAATATTCTAGAGGATTTTAAAAGTTTGTTGAAAAGTCCAAAAATCATGAAAGATTTTAGAAAACTCCAGAGCATACCAAAAATTCTGAAAGTTTAGAAATTTGAGGAGTTTCTTAGATTCTAGAGAGGAATCTAAGGGAGCGTTCACATATTACGTAACGTTATTTTCGACCTTTTTACCCCCCTCCCCCATGAAACAGTCCGTAACATTTCCTTGGGGACCCTCCCCCCTTCCAATGTTACGTAACATATTTTGTATTATGTTAAAAAAAATATAATTCAGACTTTTCTAAATAAGAAAAAGGTTTTTGAAGATAAAGTATTGTGTAGAAATAAATAAAACAAGATTTTTTTGTAACACCGAATTTTTTTGAGAATTTTTTTCAGTTATATGCAAATACTGAAGTTATTTAACATAGACGCTAATTAAAATTCACGTAATAAAAATTTGTTTTCAATAAACTTAAGAATTACTCAACAGTTTTTAATAAACTGAACTAAACTGAAAGTCACTTTTCCTATTAGGATTCATTTTGTATATTTTTGCACTTTCATTGTTTTGTAACACACAGAAATATTAATTAGAAACAATCAGCTGACCAAGCAGAAATGAGCAGGCTTCCTCTAAAATCAGGAGTGCGCAAGTAATGGACGAAATTCGATTATTTCTGCGCACATGCAATATCGACCTTTTTCTCGGTTTTTGCTTTTTTTAAATTCGTTCAATTGAAAATGTTACGTAACCGGATAAAAAATACCCCCCTTCTCCAACATAACAGACTGTAACGAAACACGAACCCCCTCCCCTCCCCCCTTTAATGTTACGTAATATGTGAACGCCCCCTAGGATTTTTAAGGATTTTGTAAAATTCTGGAGAAATGCAGCTTCCTTCGTATTTCTAAAGTAAAAAAGCATCCCCTCTTTTTTAAATCCCCTTTTTCGAAACAGAAATCCCCTATTTGCCCTAACATTGAACTATTGAACCACTGTCATCCCTGTATTATATAATTATATTTATAAAGGCAGATAACTGTCAGGGAAAATGAAAAATTAGTCATGGAAAAGTCGGAGAATTTTGAAAATGGGATTTTGTAGCAACTCTGAATCCCTTTAAAATTTTACTACTGAACCAATGTGATCCCTGAATTATATAATTGTAATTATAACGATAAATAACGGTCAAGGGAAATGAATAATTGGCCAGAGAGAGTCAAATTTTGAAATCGGAATTTTGTAGTCACCCTGTGAATAAAAATTCATAACAAAAATCTTAAACAGTCCATAAAGCCTGGATTTTTTTTCTTAGCATTATCGTTCATCGTGGTGAAGATCCTACTGAAATCACAAAATCAGAGTCGATTTCAATCACAAAACCAGAAATTACTGATTTAACAACACAAGAGCCGAAAATGCCTTATGTGCACAAAGTCCACTTCAAACAGGGAATTGAAAAAAAGAAGGTAACTTTCGATCTTCTGGGGGATTCAAAATTGTCTGAGGAAAAAGAGAACGTGAATCCTGGCATTTCTTCGGAAGAACAGGAAGAACCGATTCGCGATCCTCAGGATTCTGGAACTGAACCGTCTTTGAGGAGAGTAGCGGAAATGATTTGGGATGAAATCGTTGAGAAAAAAATCTCCTCTGTAGGCTTTTTGCCAAAAAAAGACGCGGAACAAGACGTTGAAGAAACAAGCATGGTCGCACCATCTAAAGAAAACTCTACAGTTAGAGAGGTGCTGAAACCAAGGCCAATTGTCACCCAGGATTAAATTTTACTAATGCCAGATTTAAATTTACGCTACGGTGTGTAAATTTCTTTCTGGGCGATTTGCTATTTTCAAAGCTGAATTTATTGATAAAAACGTTTCCTACCGAATCTCTGAATGTTCAGAGGCAATAATAGTCATTTCTAAAATTGTTGATTTAAATATTTAATATTTATTTTACTGAAATTCGTAAAGTCGTGGAGTCACAGAATTGTAATGTAAATTTTAAAGCAATCGGAGTTGAAGAGTTTAGCGTAAAAAAAATAGAAAAATGTTCTTATCGTTAGTATATTTATAATTTTTTAAACACTATTTTATGCAATTAGGACTTAGGTAAAAGAAGCCAAAAAGTGTTTCTAATTTTGTTTGCACCAAATTCTTCAATGTCTTATATTTGTTCCAAATGTTTTTTAATGTATTTTAGAGATTATGTCACTGACGTCAGGATTTTGGTGAAATTATGGTGTGAAATTTACATTGCAAAATTTTATTTTTTGTCGCTTTAAAAATTATGCACAGTAGTTTTCTTTTTTTAAAAAAAAAGAATATTGATATATTTAATCGGATTTCTTCTTAGAAAAACAAAAAGATATCGATTGCTCCTATTTGAAACAACGTAACTCATTTTTGCGCATTGTCAGACAGACGTAAGTCAGGCGCTGCAAGCGGGACATACGCCCGGCTGACAATGCGCAAAAATGAGTTACGTTGTTTCAAATAGGAGCAGTCGATATTATTTATGGTATTTTTTTAGCATGTTCTTTAAAAAAATGATTTTCTAAATTTCGGAAATGACTATTTTGATCAAAAACATATTCTGTAATTTTTTTAACGTATTATTTTAAAGCAAAAGTTATGACAATCAACTTTTCTTTTTCTTGAGACGATCTTCATCGAAGATATTTCTCTTTCGGAAGATGTAGAGTAATTTTTATTAGCTTTATTCTATTTCATCCAAAATGACAAGCTTTATTACGTGTAAGAATTTTATATTTGGACTTTTAATATTACTGTAGAATGTCGATTTAAATGTTTTTTATTAATTAATATTTTTATTAAAATTAAATTTAAATTAAATTTTAATTTGACTTAAAATTTAATTTAAATTTAATTTAAATCCATGTTTATCTTGCTCACGTGCCTTCTTCCGTACAAAGAATTTTCATACTAGTTCCTAAAGACAACAGTATTTTAGTGATTTATTGTTAGTTTTTAGTAACTTATTGTCAGCTTTCCTAGAATTTAGTGATTGTAAAGTATACGCTCGTACTTTAAACTTTTCCAAAAAGGGGAAACAATTTTCTAGTTCTAGTGAATTCTCGTGTAATATTTTTAAAGATTTGAAACTTTTGAAGCTCGTCTCGTGTTTTTTCTTTCGTTTTTTTGTGTTCTTTTTTTAAAATAAGTGTTTGATAAATTTTAATACTCTCCGGTTTAGTTAATTAATCAATAATGAATAAAACAGAGAACGAAAAATTATGTTAAACGTTGATTAATTTAATTTAAATTTTAATTAATTAATAATGAATAAAACAGAGAACGAAAAATTACGTTAAACGTTGAAAAAGTCACTAACTTTTATTTTATTTAAATCAACAACGATAGTTATTTCTATTTTATGTCATTTTAAAAAATTATTTGATTTAAAAATTTTTTTTGTTTTAACGTAGTTTTCCTCTATTTTGTTTGCTACAAATTCATCAGATTTTTTTGATTAATTAACCAGCCGAAGCCCACGGCACTAATTATTCATTTTTTCACTTAATTTTCATCTTTTGATGTGGAGCATGAAATTATATTCTTGGAACGTGATTTTTTGGATTTTTATTTTTAAGAAATCAATAAGATTGACTTATTGATTAAAATAATTATCTGCCAAAGATCTCTATTAATATAATTTTCTAAGCATTTATGCAAATTTAAGATTAATACTCTCTTGTCAATATCATGTACGCCAAAAAATATTGTGATACGCATTGCAATAGCTGAATTGCATTCTTAATTTGTTTAGTTTAGTTCACAAATGTATATTGTAACTATATTCATACAAAATATTTTTCCTAAATAAATATCACAGTATTTATACTTTCGTTTCTGAATGTGATTCTTATTTTATTGTTGT
The DNA here is from genome assembly GCA_037177015.1 of Euceroptres primus. Taxonomy (NCBI): domain Eukaryota; kingdom Metazoa; phylum Arthropoda; class Insecta; order Hymenoptera; family Figitidae; genus Euceroptres; species Euceroptres primus. The sequence continues at coordinate 16,747 of JBAGKK010124329.1, forward strand.
GTATGTAGAAAAACCCGCAATTTTCTAGCTTTATTCTAAGGAAAGATAGTTACAAGCAATAATAAATTGTTTTAACAATTTTTAAAACATAGAAATATGTTTCAAAAGTAATATCTTACATCTAATATTAAAGATTCTATCACAAATTTACAAAAACGTATTTTTTCCCATAGGAAATACTCGTCAAACGCAACTGATCAATTAATTTCAAAATAAAGAAATAAGTGTTTACTTTTTTTGGAATTCGAACGAATCTGGGGGGGGGGGTGAGAGCATGATAATTTCAAGACAAATTTTTGCAATGCGTTTTTGGGCCACGCTAATGCACAAGGAGGAAGAAGTACAATTTTTGGTTCAAAAAGTTCCACAAATCCCTAGTAGGTATTTCTCAGTCGCTGTGAAAGTCCCTTTTTTTAAATTGAAACTTATTAAATTGTTAAGAAATCTACAAAAATTGTTAAATTACATATAATAATCTTGATCCGCTTGATCGGTTTCCGTTCGCAATGTGATGTTGGTTCAGAAACTGAAATTGCTATCATGTTGACGTTTTTTTTTCAATAATGAATTAAAATGGTCTACAAAATTAAATAGGTACATCTGTGCAATTTTGAATATTTGCAAATGTTGGTAATTAGTATAATTGTATAAAATATTATGTATGTCTAGTTTACATAGACAATTGAATGTTTATATTGAACCAGAAGTCATTTGTCTCATAAAAACTAAATTAAATTACATAACACTGGTAAAAAAAAGACCTATGTGTTCATGGAATGAGATATATCATTTTCAAAGTAGTTTTCTGTGCTGAATCCAAATCTGGCCTCTCTTTTTCCCAGTGCGTCAGGTTTTTGAGATTTTTCGAGTTAAAAATTTTCATTTCTCCTGTAATGCAAGAAGGCTACGAGATATATTTTTAGATTAAACCCAAAAATGGAGAAAAAAGTTGGATACCCAACAGCTGCTGTTCAACTTGTGCGATTAAATTAAGGTCAGTACATCGAGGATATTCTGATCGCCTTTTTACATTCACTTTTCCTACTTTTCGGAGAGAACCTCAAAATCATATCGATGATTGTTGTTTCTGTTTAACAGATGTAAAAGGCTACTCATCGAAATGCAAGGACTCCATTATTTATCCTAATGTTCCTTCCGTGACAAAAGCTGCTTATGACCGTAACGATTGTTCTTTTCCGGGAAATTCTGCAAAACGGAAAGCAGAAGAAATCAATGCTGATGAAGATCAAACCCTAGAATATAAGCCGACCAGAAACGTGTCAGAATTATTCGACCAGAAAGAATTGAATGATTTGATAAGGGACCTGAGTTTATCGAAAAATGAGGCTGAAATCTTGGGCTCTAGACTCAAGGGAAAAATTTGCTGAAAAAAAATGTGAAAATCTCTTACCGAAATCGAGAAAAAGATTTAACTACATTTTTTCCAGTGACGATACTCTCATTTATTGTAACGATGTAGAAGGGCTTATTAAGAGCCTTGGTCATGAACACCAGCCAGAGAATTGGCGTTTATTCATTGATGCGAATAAACATAGTTTGAAAGCTGTTCTCTTGCACAATGGAAATGAATATCCATCAATACCCATCGCTCATGCCACCAGTATGAAAGAGTGCTATATGCTCTTATTAAATTGTTACTTGATAAAATAAATTACAAATCATATGAGTGGTCTATCTGTAGCATTTTTAAAGTCAGCGGGCTTCTTCTCAGATTGCAATCTCGCTATACAAAACATTGTTGCTTTCTATGTACCTGGGATAGCAGAGCACGAGACCAACATTATAATGCTAAAGTGTGGCTAGACCGAAAGACGTTAGAACCAGGAAAAATGAACGTTGCTCAAAAACCACTGGTTGATCCTCAAAAAATCCTACTACCACCATTACATGTGACGCTCGCCATCGTGAAAAATTTTGTCAAAGCGATGGATAAAAACGGAGAAGGTTTTCGTTTCTTGAAAAGAAAATTCTCTAAGCTTAGTGAAGCTAAAATCAAGGCAGGAGTTTTTCAAGGGCCACAAATCCAACAACTGATGTTGGACTGTGATTTCGAAAAGAGCCTGACTGACATTGAGAGACAAACTTGATTGTCAGTAAAAGCTGTTATAAACAATTTCTTGGGGAACACAAAATCCAGGAACTATAAACACCTGATGAACACTATCCTCCAGAACTTCCAAGAAATGAAAGTGAACATGTCACTAAAGATTCACATTCTTCATTCTCACTTGGACTTCTTCTCAGAAAATTTGGGAGCAGTTAGTGATGAATTCCTACTAAAAAAAAAGTCAGGAATCGTCACAAGTTATCAGAAGTTCTGACGATTTCTGAACATCCTGAACATTCCTGACGAGTCTAACTATTTCTCAAGATATGCTAATTCATATCATATCAGGTAGCTCATCGGCTAGGACCGCGGGTAGGCCAACCGAAAAGGATTAGAAATTTAAAAACATTTTCTTCAATGTTGCATACAGTCTCAAAAGTGAGAAATTCAGTATTTACAGGTTTCGACGATTTCAGATACCTAAAAATTATCCTAAAAAATTTTGAATTGAGATAAATATAGCGTATCTTGTAAAGAGAAAGAGATACGCCAAAACGGACAAAATTTTCAGATTCACCTTCAGAGTCATTTATTAAATAAATATTAATAATTAAGTATAAGTAAAAAGAGAATATGCATTAATAAATATAAATTAATAATATAAATAACGGCAGTAATATAAAAGGGATTAGGTTTTATATCATTCTATTCTTGGACCCCCAATAAAAGGAATTATCCCTCAGATTCTAAAGTCTGACGATTTCTGAACAATCCTGACGAATTCTGACTTTTCTTGACGATTTCCGGCCAGAAACGTAACAAAACTGGTCAGATGTCCTGACTTTTTTTCTGACGATTCCTGATTTTTTTTGAGTAGGGGAACACGGGGAAAGATTTCATCAAGACTGTTGTTGGTAAATTATTACACTCGGAACTATTATGATGCAAAAGAATTTTATTGATAATAAAGTTGAAAATATTACATTGCTTGGAAAGGTGACAAAAAATTTTTGAAATGAAGCAGCCCCCTGTTATTCTGAGTTGAAAATAGTCCATACGTTGACGGTGACCGCGAGATGGCGTGAAGGGACTACCTCTAATCTTGCAGCGACCGAAGGCCCCATCGAGTTCACTCTCTATGTTGTATAATCAGAGTCTCGAGTGAGTTTCCACTCTGGTTCTTGCATAGACACGGTCTGAAGGTGGCAGCATTAAGTAGCCATCTTCCCTGGGACACACACGTCTCTTCGTACGCGCAATGTACTGTTTTGTTTCAATAAAGTTGATTGTTCGTTATAATAACTGACTGGGCTTTCTCATCAAACCTAATTAGCGGATTGTAGGCCTCCGGATATAAACCTGATACCTATTCCCTACAAATTGGTGACCCCGATGTGATAATTTCTAGAGAATAGGTATACCTGTTCTCTACAAATTATCACGTCGGGGTCACCAATTTGTAGGGAATAGGTATCAGGTTTATATCCGGAGGCCTACAATCCGCTAATTAGGTGTGATGAGAAAGCCCAGTCAGTTATTATAACGAACAATCAACTTTATTGAAACAAAACAGTACATTGCGCGTACGAAGAGACGTGTGTATCCCAGGGAAGATGGCTACTTAATGCTGCCACGTTCAGACCGTGTCTATGCAAGAACCAGAGTGGAAACTCACTCGAGACTCTGATTATACAACAGAGAGTGAACACGATGGCGACTTCGGTCGCTACAAGGTTAAAATAGAACTGCAGTCGAACCTCCACCATGTAATAATTTTGGGGGGAGTTATTACTTGATGGACGTAGCTCGAAGAGGAAATTAGAAGTTGCGCAGCAGGCATTTGCGCACACGTATGTATCCATGTGAGGGTGTTAAACTATGTAAAGGTTATGTGTACGCGCGGGACACCATCTGCGCAAGCGTCAACTACTACGATCTACTATTAACGGCTAATGGTGGTGGCAGCAGATGAGGGAAATATGACATGGTGGAGGTTCGACTGTAGTTCCCACATTGGCTTATTCAGTCGGACCTCGAACATGTAAACTTCCACCATGTCATATTCCCCTCATGTACTACCACCACCATTAGCCGTTAATAGTACATCGTAGTAATTGACGCTTGCGCAGATGGTGTCTCGCGTGTACACATAACCTACACATAGTTTACACCCACTCATGGATACATACGTGTGTGCGCAAATGCCTACTGCGCAACTTCCAATTTGCCCTCCGGACTACCTCCATCAAGTAATAACTCCTCCCGAAATTATGACATGGTGGAGGTCCGACTGTAATCAGGGTTGCACGGTTACGCGTAACCCGAACTTTTATACGTATAATACGTATTTTACGTATTATACGTAAAATGTAATAAACGTAAAAAATGGCGGACTTGAAAGGTGGGTCAGAAAAAAGAACATAATATAACCTCATTTATTCCGGAAGGCATTAAAACGAGATTAAGTAAATTATTTTTTATAAAATTTAAAAATGAGTGGTGAATAAGTGGTCTCTTCCTATTTCTTCTACTACAACGCATGTTTTTCTGAAAAAAAGGTTTTTTTTAACCTTTATAACTTATAAAATAATATTTCCATTTGTTAAAACATTCAAAGCTTAGGAATCATGAACTTTATATACCTATGATTCCTTAACCTCTCTTTACCCGTATTTGATAACACTCGATTCCACCCAGGGCAAAAAACAAAACTTTTGCCATTTTCCCTCTTTGAAATAAAATTTAACTTCTGCTAGAAGGAATTTCTGGGCCTGCCACCTCTAATCATTTTTTAATAAATTAAGAAGCTGTCAAGCAAGTTAGTGTCTTAGGTGTATTAAAGAATTAGGTTATGTTTATTTTCTATATAAGCGCAGTTGCCATCTGGAAAACGTAAATTACGTGTAAAAAAACTAGGGACGTAAATTACGTACGTAATTTACATGTAAAAAACTACGTAATTTACCGAAGGTATATTACGTACGCAACCCTGCTTATAATGCTTGACATGCAAGGCAAAAAACGTAAGAATTTTCTTTTTTACCATATACATGCAATTTTATCGCATTTTCTTTAAGGTGACATTAATCTAGATAATGTTTGTCATTTTTTAAACCATTATATACCGAAGAAGGAGGTGAAATACTTGATTTTCGGCGAAAATAGTACTCGAGTTACGAGTGTCTCACCGTTGCTCTATGCCGAACTGCTGGCTCTCTTACGTACACTTACGTCTCCCGGCTTTCTTACGCCTTTGTATAATGCAGAAGACAATCATGCGCGCGCAACTCGGTGGGACATTTGAAATTAAGTAAAGAGATATTTTGTAAATATCTATTTTGAAATTAAGTAAAGAGATATTTTGAAGTTATAGTTGAAATAGGAGAAGAAAAATGTGTTTGAAGTGACCATGTCAAAAAGTGTCATTTTCGTCAAGTTTGATAATTTACTATTACAAGTAAAATACACTACTGAAAATTTTAAAACTTATTTCGAAACAAAGATTAATACTTACTTTTTGCACGGTATTCTCTGAAATTGCTCATAAAAATTTATTCATTCAGATTTTCGTCTTCGAAAACCTGGAAATTAGCAAAAAACACCACTTTCAAACCCGCATATTTACGAATATACATTTCTTTTAAATTTTATCTGCGCAAATAAATTATTTAAACTTATATCTATCACTCAAAAAAACTTCGCGGATTAAATTTATTGAAGCTTTAACAAATTTTACAAAAAAATTCTTTAAAAATAGCACTAGAAAATTATACTGCGCATCTTCACTTAAAATGTCATATCCCTAACAACGCCGTTCGTGGCATCAATGTTGCAGATATATTTTCTGTGTGACGTGGTGCTACCAAAGACATGTCTTTGGTGCTCCTAGCGTGCTAGCAGACGAAAATACTCCTCAGACCTAGCCTTTTCCCCATTCCCGCATATACGTCAAAGAGCCGATAAACGTAAGTCTTAAGCGGACGTAAAAGAGTCAGCAGTTCGGCATAGAGCGACGGTAAGACACTCGTCTCGAGGTAACTGAGATCCTAACCTCAAAATACCTGTTAGAACCTTCTGCGTAGACTCGAGATATCGAATCGAATTACTCTCGAGCCTGCGCAAATGTAGACCATGTAGGCCAACTGAATAGGTGATGCCGCTACCGGCCTCAGTCAACTCTCGTGACACTTATGGGCTTTTCATACCTCATCGTGCCGGCACGAGCTGGCAAAAAGCCCACAAGAGCGGAAAGGACAGACTGTTCTCCATCTCCTTCACTCTTGTGGGCTTTCTGCCAGCTCGTGCCGGCACGATGAGGTATGAAAAGAACGTATACAGTCGGACCACCACCATGTCATATTCCACCATTTCATATTCTCCGCAACTAGTCTTGATCGTTTGCCCCTACTCTCGAGAAGGCGTTTGCGCAGATAGATTACACCCACACATGGATACATACGTGTGTGCGCAAATTCCTGCTGCGCAGCTACCAATTTCCCCTCCGAGCTACCTCCGTCAAGTAATAACTCCCCTCGAAATTATGACATGGTGGAGGTCCGACTGTAAGTCATCATAACCTCCTTAATACTCTAGGTTGACTATCGTGCTATCGATTAGATCGATATGGCCGCATTGGCGCCAAGATACAAATGTTTTAATAAATGAGTACATGAGACATTCATTTTACCAAAGATATCGCTGAAATCGAAAAGAGGTACCAAGGTAAGTGGAGTGTGAACTCTTTAACAGACAACTGCTCATGACTGATGAATCAAATGTTCATCAACGTCGAACATGCAAAAGAAAAAGGTTCTAGTCAGCTAGTCAGTAGTAGCAGCTTATAATCATTTTTCGACAGAAGCTAGCAACCAATAATAAAGAAGGTATATTTTAAACTTTGTAAATACTGTAAACTCAGTGAATATTGCAAATATTGTAGACTTTAATCCAATGAGATACAAGAAACAGTACAATGATTCGTCTCAAGTATTTGTAAGTCGTTAAACTGGCAACTTCACAAAAAGAGACAACTTCTCTGCCATGTATTTTTTGAGCAGTTACAGCTGGAACCATAAACTATTTTGAAATTTTTTCTGCATCAAAAAAAGAATAGAATGACACGCAGTTGACTAAAAAATAAATGCTATCCATTTAAATATAGATAGAGATATCGGAAATCTTTTTCTGAAAAGAAACGGAAGTGAAAAGTGATCGAAAGGTTTCAAGGTGAACTTGACGTCATCTTTACTTTGGCTTTTAAATGAAAAGGTCTATCTGGAGGAAGGTTGGATATTGAGGGTTGTGCAGTGATGCGACAATCGAGTTTTTTTACGTAAAATACCTAAAGGAGGTATTTTACGTAAAATACTTCGAGGATGTAAATACATGTAGAAAACCTCTGATGGTTCTTTCACACCTTCTGCTTACAGGAGAATTACGGAAGTTGATTGGTCACTTTCATTGGTGACATTGATTCTCTATAGAAAAGAACGGAAAGAACCAGTCAACTTCTGCAATTCTCTTGCAAGCAGGTGTAAAAGAGCCATGATAGCTGCCTAATTCAAGTTTTTAATTTTCCGATTCCCGTGACAGAGGTCGCGCCCTCTTCAAGAGAACAAAAGGTATATTACAGTCGGTTGTGGCTTTTCAACATGTACCATTTAAATTTTCCCTCAACTGTAGCCCCCACCACTAGTCGCTACCTTTCACCAGGGTAGTTTGACGCTTGCGCAGATAGTTTACACGAACACATGTATACATACGTGTATGAGCAAATGCCTGCTGCGCAGCCTCCAAATCTTCCTTCCGAGTGACCTCCGTCTTTTCCAACTCCTCCCGAAATCTGGAAATGGTGGCGGCCCGACTGTCAAGGACCCTATTCTTGAATTTATGAACCTAGATCTCGCATACGAGAAGGTTGTTGGCTTTTTTTCAATAAACAGCAATAGAAAAAGACTACCGTTAAGACGCAGTATCAAGTAGTACTCGATCAAAGAACATAATATTTTTGGCAGTATAAACAAAGATAATATCTTTGGTTTGGCTTTCATTATCCCGTAAGTTACCGCAGTCGATAAAGTTGCACGCTGTAAAATGTATAAAATTAAAATTCTACGACTCTGACCAAATTTTTACAATACCTGCTAATTTTAAACATTGCCATATTTTTACATTCTCATCATATAAGAAGGTATTAGATTTGTGTAAAATTTGGGGGGGGGGGGGGGGGGGGGGGGGGGGGGGG
>JBAGKK010124440.1:0-25046 GCA_037177015.1 Euceroptres primus
ATATAAACGTAGCCTTGAGTAGTGGTAATTAAATACTTTAGTAGCTCCTCCCTCTCCTCAATTGTTTTCTCACTGTTGTGCTTTCGAGCTTTCCAATTTTCGCATTTTTAGGTCACTCTCGTATTATCTTTAAATAATAAGGCAAATCCCCACAATGTCATTTCCATAACTTCTGCCTGCTTTTGTTAATAATTTAAATTGGCCAGAAATTCTAAGAAGCAGCTTTTGAATTCAAAGGATTTATATTGTATTTCTCCTCCTGTTATTGATAAAAAATGTGCATAAACTTTATTTGTAGAATAGTAATATAAAAAAACAAGGAAGGCACTTTTTATTGCAGAATAATAGCCTTCTTTGAATATGCATGGAAAAGGCTCTTTAAATAATAGATTTTGTGCTCTCAACATGGCTTGATAGTAACAAAATAAAAACTTCCCTGAAGACAAATCTTCGTGAGAAAAAGTTGAGCACTTGTTAAGGACAGGCGGTGGAACGGATTTCGATTAGTACAGAAGATGGGGGAATTGAAGGCTTTCAGAAATTGAATTGCAAGTGGGAAGACAGCTTTGGTCAGACAAAAAAAGTCTTAAATCACAAAGACTGGAGAAATGCAAGAGCAATATTGCGAGTGAATGTAACGTTCAAACGTCTCGTTTTACCCGCAATCGTAAATCGCTCTGACGTTTGGTGTGAATTACTACTTTCATCGTCAAGATAAATTCTACAATTTTTTTAAATTATTGCTTTTGAGTGAAACTTTTTTCACAGATAAAAACCCATTATTTACTGCGTATAGTAGAATTTATAAACTATTATGAAATAATCTGAAGTTCAGTAGCAAAAATGTAGGTAAAGGAATTATTTATGAATGATTGCTAATATTATTATAGGGCCTATAAAATTAAATATGTTAATTTACTTTGCACGAGACTAACAATTTCAAGTTAACATTAGGAATAGTATTCCAATTTATAGTGCAATTAATGGATTTGTTCTAGATGTTTGAACCAATTCAATTAAAACACCATGAAATCCCTCAAATATTTATCGACGAATCACATAACAGTCGAATGGATTTCGTGTCCAGATTTCGCACTGATTGTTCAAGCGTTAATTGCTAATTAACATAACATTCACGTACGGGGACTATTCCCGCGTGTACGTGATTCCAATGTCTGTTAGTGCACAAAACGTGCAGAATCTCTTTCAGTATGTCAAGCACTTGACACAAAATACGTGTTATCCTGACGTCGAGAATCCTCTTTCAAACTTATTGTACTCTATTACGGCATTTGCAGTAATAATATGAAAACACACGAGAAGACCTTTGAAAAAAGGTGAGAAGGTAGTAATTTTATTTTAATTTAAAAGAGTCATAACATTTTTTAAACATAATAGCTAATTTTTTCAAATTTTGCGAGATGCTGAATTCGAATTTAAATTATGAATTTAAACATATAAGGATTACTTTTAAAGTTTAGGTTTTATATTTTGATAGAATTGTATCTACGAAGGGCAATTTAAATTAAATTTTAAGCTTCGGATTCGGTTTAATCTGGGATGCAAAATATAAATTATAACTGAGATTTATGGTTGGTCGTTTATTGATATAACAAGTAATGCAGTTTCTAATATCCCTGTCGTTTTATGTCCCTCTAGTTACAGCATTTCCATCGTGTTAGAAATGAAGCACTATACTTTCACGTAATAGTTGAGATAAGCTAGACTGACGATTAATGGGAGCTGTCAATGGCAAACCACAGTAACAAGTTCATTACGTGGTGAGTCAGTGATCCAGGTCACTGCAGGATGTTAAATATCGTAATCACAGGAGATTGAAAAGATGAAGTGAAACAGCTTGGTACTCTCCACTTCTAGTTTTATATAATTCTTACTTTTTTGACCTACTTTAAAATTAGGAGAAATTATTAAGTTTTTAAATATATTTTTACATATTTTACTTATATTTTAATTACTCAAATATTTGTACATCCCTTGAACTTCACGAGCAATAAAAATATAATTAAAATTCTTAAATATTCTGTTCTACATTTTATGCAGACTTGAAGCTTGAAATTTGAATTTATTTCAAAGCAGGATTTGAAATGAATTTGATCTAGAATTAATTAATCTCATCAAAAACATCTAAGATGCAAAAATCTCCGCCAAGTAAAAAGTTATCAGTACCAAGTAATATTAAGGAATATAACCTTATTTAAATTATTATTATCTAAGAAAGTTATTATCTAAGTTATTATTATCTAAGAAAATGAAAAATTAATAAATTAAAGAAAAGAAAAGAAAAAAATTGCTCAAACTTGGCGAGATGTTTTCTGTTTTTAGAATAATCTTTCGCCAAGTTTTCATGATTTTTTTCTTTTCTTTATTTTATTAATTTATCATTTACTTAAAGCAATTTAATAACAATAATAACTAATTTAAACAAGGTTATATTTTTTAATATTACTTGGTACTGATGACTTTTTACTTGACAGAGATTTTTACATCTTAGATGTTTTTGATGAGATTTCACTTTTATTTTTATAAAAATTTTCGTGAAATAATTGATAAATCAAAATTTCCTGAAATATATATCGAGAAACTCAACTGTCAGATTTCTCTTTAAATTTTGGTGCCAGTCGGTTCACTACTGTGAACCGACTTCAATGGAAGTTCGTGTTTTTTTCATGAAAATTGAAATATTTCACAAAATAATTGATAAAACGAAATTTCCTGAAATCAGTATCAAGAAACTCATCTGATAGACTTCTCTTTAAATTTTGGTATCAATCGGTTCAGTAGTGTTGCCTATAGGTCTATCTAATTAATGACTTTTCAGTTTTCAGAATCTGCTAAGTCCAGTTTTCAAAATATGGATAATCTATATGCACAGAACTTATTTTTTAGCGACTTTTTATTGATTCAAAAAAGTTTGATGCGAATCAGTAAAGAATTGGCTGATGTGTCCAATACAGGTCCAAAACACGACGTTCGTTCGAGAAAATATATTCGCGGTTTTGCTTGGCAGCGATTCACTACTGTGAATCTTGATTTTTATAATTAAACAAGTAATAATAAAGATTCGCGCCAGTGAATCGCTGCCAAGTACTAAAAAATACTAAAAAACTGTTAATTAGAATAGATAGACCAGAAAAAATCATCGAAGGGCCTACGAATTGATTATGAAAAACCGACGCTACCACTGCTCTTTAACTCCGATCACATTGATTTCAAACATTAAAAATATGGGATATCTTCGTCAGTTTATGAAATAATTTAACCAAAATTGGCACACATGTAAATTACGCAAAGGTACACTATTTCCGGAAGTTTTGTCAATAAAGACACTGTACATTTTTTAAAGAGCAATGAATGTATTATTTACAACTTATTATAAAATTGCAATGTACAAACTTGATTATCTCAATGTAGATTAAAGTACTGCTTACACACTTAAACCAATCAGTCTGGAACTTTTTTTTATAACAAGATGACACCAAAGTTACGCACCTTCTGACTACACTTATAGTCCAATAAGGTTAAAACTTTGCAAAGACTTAAAAGTAGGGGTACATTCGGTGCTTTACAAGGAGAAACTAATATTTGTTTGTTTGGTATCGACTGTCTTTTGCAACATAGATTTGTAGAACTAGCTGCCAACTATATAAATTCTTGTAGACATAACTTAGAGTGGATTTAATATTGACTATATGGAAGCATTTAATGAGTATCTTGTGCTTCTACACTTCCTGGAAATTTGATTATTTTTGCCGTTTAGTATATTACATAAATTTTAATTATTTTTGACTTTTTACGGCTATTAATACAAATTTTATTTCATCAGAGGAGAGTCAGTGATAACTGAATTGGTTAAAGCACCTCTCATGAGAAAAGGAGGTGTCGGTTCAAATCCGGCTTACAGTGATGTTTTTGTGAACTTGTTTTTCGCGTTTTAAAAATTAGTTTATAAAAAGAATTTTCATCATGAGGTCGATATAGCAGATATCTGCAGAAACTGACTCTCCTCTGATGAAATAAAATTTGTGCCAAAAACAATTAAAATTTACTTACTGGAAATTATTAATATTATTTTGTTTGTAAGCATTTATAGCAAATACTTATAGCTAGTGTACTCTGTAATTGATCCTGGATCTGTTGAGTTCAATAAAAACAAATTAAATGAAATGTTCAAAGATTCAAAAAAGTTAGGTCGATTTTTATTTAAAAATTATCGATTTGAATGGAAAAGTGACATATAAAATATTATGCTAAAATAAATGAAATCTCACCAAAAACACTCCGTGTACAAAAACACAGCCAAGTCAGTACTTATTCTTTTCATAATGTTTAAGCGTAATTAAATTTGTGAAATGAAAAAAAGTGCCAAGTACAAGTACTTGATACTATTATTAAATGAAATCTTGTTGAAATTGTAAAAATTAAATTTATGTAGAAAACATTCAAGGTAAATTTTTAAAATATGTGTTGCATAATTAACGGAAGAATACTTCTAATTTTTTATTATTAAAAAAGTTGTATTAAAATAAATATTTACGTACTCTTGGCGGAATTCTATTTGGAAAAAATAAATAAAAAAATTGACAGTGTTCTTCCGTTAATTGCAACACACATTTAAAAAATGTACTCTGAATGTTTCCTACATAAATTTACTTCTTATAAAAGTTAATTTAATTACGTGAAACATTACGAAAAATTAATATTCAATTAATAAGTACTGACTTGGTGGTGTTTTTGCACACGAAGTGTTTTTGGTGAGATAAAAATAAAATGATGAAATGTTTTTTTTTAAATTTCTGAATGTTATTTATATGAAAAGTATTTTGAGAATGTTTCGAGATAGTATTAAATGTTTAAGGTAATTAGCGTGTTCTTTAGGTGGAAGTTGTGGCAACTCTTGTCAATAGTATCCCTCATTCTCGTTGCCTGACTTTTACAACATGCTTCCCAGGACGAAGATACTCCTCAAACACGTTCGTTACTTCATTGCACGACACGATTGTCAAAGTGCTTTGGGAATATGTTGGAAAACACGATTGTTTCTCAGATCAGATAGGTAAATTCTGCAAGTTTCTAGATTATAAAGTTTCAAATTTCAAAGGCAAAAAAAAATTAAACATTGAGGATATTAAAGCTTACATAACCCGATATTTCCTGAAGTTCCAATTTTATTGAATTTCCAGTGTTGCTGAAAGCAATTCAAACATGGCACTTACGAAGTTTACAATTTACAAGTTTTGCACTCGGCCTGAAGAAAGTTTTCATCTTGAAAGCAATAAAAGACAAAGTTAAACTTACAAATAACTATACTTCAAACTACCACAGAATTTTCCTCTATAGAATTCTTAATATATCGAGTGATACTGAAAAACTCAAAACCCATTTTTTAGAACCAGTGATTTTACAGTTAATGAGATTTTTTAAAAAATTCTTCAAGTTGAAAGCTCTAATGAGCTCTCAAGCTCTAATGAGGAACCGGAGTGTGAATTTTCTTTGGCAACGAGATTTCCTCGTGTAATATCGAAATTTCAGTGAAAAAAATATCCTCAAAATAAAAATAAAATGTTATGAAAATAACGAAGATTAAAAATAAAAAAGCTTCGAGAAAATTAATATTTTCGTATGAGTTTTCTCTTTGATATTAGAATGAAAAGGGAGCAAAATATTTCTACTGTGATGGAAATGATGGAACTAGGGTTGGTGAAATAAAAAGAGAATTATTAAAAAATGGATCGAGTTTAAGACAAATGTAAGCTGATGTACTTTCATTTTTCTTTCTCTGGTAATCTCTTGGTAGCGGAGTTACTGATCCTCTTATAAAGTTTATACATGGTTGGTAATCCTGTTTTCTGGATTAAGAGCAAGTATATCACAGTTTCTAAAAGATCAGCTTTGGAAAGTTGTGTTGGTTTTATAGGAAATTTATTCCAACTTTAGATTATTATTAAATTTGTAAACCACTCATCACTTATTAATGCATTTTTTATATTACCCGAAGGCCAACATATAATCATACATAATGAAGTTTCTAGTACATCGCTGAAAACAGAATTTTATCACAGATCAATTAATAAAACATCAAATTATCTGCTAATATTCAGGGAGGAAATAATTTTTCTTCACTCGATCATTTATGCATTGAATAATTAATCGTTTTATGGGCAGGTACAAACAGGGTTAGTTCTTTACTTCGAGAGATGCGAATTTCATGAAGGAAGAAATTCAAACTCAAAGTTAATTACAGAGAGTAAATGCAAATCCAATTCCATCTCTTATTCACTCTTGCAAGTTCAATTATTATTAACACAAAAATTAAAAATATTAAAATGTTTTTTAAGGTGAATTCTTCATCTTTATTTTTGTCTACCTTGTTTTTTGTTTTATTTAGCAACTTTTTTTGTGGTTTGTACGTTTTCTTTAAGGAAGTTTTTCTTCGACAGGATTCTTTTTTCACTTTCGACGACTCTTTTCCTTACAGGAAGTCGATTCTCGTGGGCACTATTCACACGTTTTGCGAATTCACACCAAGATAGACTTCAGAGGAAGCCTCGTGGAATTCGAGAAACGATGCGAACGATGCGACCTCGACAGAGTCCTAGAAAATTTCATTATCGCCAAGTCTCTTCTGTTCGAGAGTTGCTGTGAAAATAGACGGCCAGCCAGGAAGCTAAAGGTAAAGGTTATAACTATGCACATGACTTAGTCCTTCGTCAAGGAATTCATCAATATGAAGACCGAATACTCTCATCATTCCACTTATAAAATTTTATTACTTTGTTAAGTCACGTTGTTCGTATATTGAATGTAAATTAGGGTGGAGTGAAGATGTTAAAATTTTTCAGATATCTTCATGTATCATGAAGACTGACTCATCAACATCTTCATGTATCTTCTGTTCAGAGCTTGGAAAAATTAGAATATGTCTTGACTTTATATAGATAATAATCAAGGGCTCAGAGAATCGAGGCGAGAGTTTCTGGTAATTATGAAAATTATGATTCCGAAGCAATTTTCTGAATAAAAACGAAATGAAAATCAAGTCCTTATCGAAACGGAGAAGTTTGTAATTCAAAAGTTTGTAGAGTGCAACGAAAGTTAATCAAGATAGGGCTTTAGGGTGTTTTAAAGCGGAATGAAAACTGACAAGGAAGATGACACACTAACACCAACCGCTGGAACGACAGGTAAAAGAATTAAATGGGACTTCTTTCTCGCAGAAAGCAATCTAACTTTTCAGAACTCCATCGAATCTGATCTCTATCTAATGTTTTTCTCTAGACTTGAAACATCCTCGGGATAACCGGAGAGGAACACGAGCAGAGTATACCCTGGCAACCGTCCAGAAACTATGGCACTATCATTATGTAAATCGATGGCAAACTGTTGCACCCAGCTGTACCATACATGTATACTTATCTCTTTGTTACATTCACACCAGCGTGGAAGATAAACTCACTTAAGTGTAGTTTGTTTATCATAAGTGGTTATGAGATCAGAAAATGAAACAATTTTTTCCTGATAAGAAGGGAAAATTAGTTCAAAGAAAGCAAAATCTTTAAAAATCAGGAAACATTGCAGTTTTCAGAGTTTTTTCTTTTATTCATTATATTCTTTAGCTCAGTTAGGATATTCTTAAATATAAAGGAAAATGACCTTAAGTCTTATTTTTATTTCATTCAATTGGAAGTTTTTTATTTTTCATCATTTCCAGAAAATGTTAAAAAATTCACTCATGTGTCTAATAAAATTTTCAGATCCTTCTCAGATTGTCCAAATGCCAAGCTATTGATTTTTTCTACTAAGGAGCAATTTTTCCTGCAGAAAGAATTATCTCGAGTTCACGCCTGGTAAAAAAAATATTTTTTTTTTCGACCCGAGTTTTATTTGTTGTCACTTTAGGAGTCGCGAAAGTGTCATTCCACTTTGCCCTCTGCCCTTTTCTTCGTGTGCGTTTTCCAACTGTATCAGATAATACCTGCGTCACGATACGCTATGCAATTCTCATAAAATTGTTTCTGCGAAAGATAAAATCTAGCCTGTCGCATAAACGTGTTGGGGTTAATTCGAGATTAATCGTATCTTAATTTCCGATATTTCCCAAGTTATTGAAAACTCAGAGAATAAGAGAACAATTCTGAAAAAATATCCAATTCAATTTTCATTTTTCTCGAGAAAATCAAGATACCGAAAAAAATCGAAAAAAGACCCTTTAAACCCAAATCAATAGAAGCAAAAAGTGACTATAAAATCCTCAAAACGTAAAGATTAATCCATCCATGTACGGTAGCTCGATTACGAATAAAAGTCAGCAGTAACAATCACTCTCAAGTCAAGGTCGACGAGTGAAAGAACATCGCATTTTGCAATAAAAAAAGTCTCGTTAACGCTTGAAGATGGATTGCGATAAAACTCATACCGAAGTTCGTAGAAAGTGGCGTCAGTCTGAACGTCCGGTGGATTCTCATTATGCATTTTTCTCTAATTACGATTCAAAGCTGCTCTTGCGTACGTATAATACATGGACGAATGTTTGCATTGGGGATTTAAAGAGGGAGCAGAAGCGATGGAAAGGGAATCTACTGTTTTCACTGATTGTGAAAGTGTGAAAGGCAAAAGTACTCATGGAAAACTAAGCTGATTTCCCTGGCTAAAAGAGGTATTTTCCCTCTGTGTTCTTTTCCGACAGTTTTTTATCCTGCCTGGAAACTACGTTATGCAAAAACCTCTTGAAACAGAGGATAAAATGTGCTACTGTGAGCTTCACTTCAAATACAAGCTTCATACATTTTCCTGAATTTTTACAACTTTTAGAAAAGTACCAATGAAGATGTTTTTGATAGCATTTCTGTTACTTAAACTTTCCCTCGTAGTTTCCATATTTTTTTTTACTACATTGCGCGAACTAATCGTAAAATATACCTTGATGTTCTGTAAAGGATGGTTTAACCCTCTTAAGTGAGTTATTTGACCACAATTCAATTTTTCATTCTATACTGTAAAAAATAATATTAAGTTTAATATACGTACATTAAGGAGGTTTATCAGGGCTAGGAAGGTTCATGAAAAAAATAATTATGATTTTAAAATATATTAGAAATGGTACTTAACACATATTCTAAGAGAAAAATATTCACTTTACCAGGAGTAAAATTGATAACATAAAAAATGTCATTTTAAATAACAATGATTGTAGGTCAAAGTTTTATGCAGTTTTTTTAAAAATAATAATAAATAAAAATAATAATAATAACCTTTAAAAATGATCGGATTTTGATCAATAAGATTTTAAAATTAAAACTTAATTTAAAAAATCTAAGACTGTGTAGGCTTCGAAAATTATTAAATGAACAAAATAAGCCCTCATTAATTAAAATGCGATTATTTTTTAAAGGCGCAAACTTAAAAACTGCCTAAAACTTTGATCCACAATAATTGTTGTTAAAAATGACATTTTTTATGTTTTCAATTTTTTCTCTGCTAAAATGGACATTAATTTTTCTCTTAGAGTATGTGTTAAGTAACATTACTAATATTTTTTAAGATGATAATTACTTTTTTCACGAATCTTTCTAGCCCTGATGAACCTCTTTAACTTCAATATTCATAAATTTCAAACAATTTTTTAAATGTTCACAATTGTTTTGTCATGATTATATTATTGAAAAATGAATTTTTAGGAAAAGAAATAAGAAAGAAGTACCTATTCATTTTTTTACTCTGGATTTTTTGAGAAAAGAAATAGAAAATGAAAGGCACTATATTATTTTGAATAAAGATGCAAGGAGAAATGGGTTTATGCTTCAGTTTGCTTATATTCTGAATATATACCTATAGATGTAATACAGAGACTAAGGGACATGAAAAACATTTCCTTCTGAATCCCTTCGTTATGTCACATAAACCATGTTCACTCTCCTAGTGTAAACCACAAACATAGTATGAGTAGGGTAAATCGTATACGTGCTGAGATTGTAAGGATTTGCGAAATAACTTGAACTACTCGGAAGCAGTGAAGCAAAAATTGTAAATAGGCAAAGCCGACAACTTCAAACTTGCTCTATAGTAAAAAAAGTAGATATCTGAATTTGTGTAACTTTCTTATTTTGAATCTGAATATAGCAATACACTACTGCCGACTGAATAATTTAATTCAATTTTATACTTAGTTCTTAACATATCATTAAATGTAAAAGAAAATTTCAAAGGAAATAAAAGTGTTACAATTCTATTTTTATAATATTCTTCTTATATGCAGAAGAAGCTTCTTAGTTTTTTATTGAAAATTTATAAAAAATTAAAGTTTTTTTTTAGAATATTATTAAGTATACATTGATTAAGTGAGAATTTTATTTTATATCATTTTAGGAACTCTATTTCTCTTTCCTTCCAATTTTCATATAATAGAAAGCTAAGATTGACTTGAAGACGAACAGATTTTTGTTTTATTGAAGAGGTTTTTCGACCTAGATTTGTTAGGTCGATGTCATTGTTCGTTCGTGATGATATGTATTCCTTTGTCGTGTAGATGAAGATATAGATATAGACATATGTATATGCAAGTACTTTGGAAAAATAAGAAACAAGTGACAGTGAACCAAAAGGGCACTCATGCTTCTTAGAGTACACTGTACCTAGAGAAAGAATCCAATCTTCATTGTTCACGACATTGTTCGATGTCTTTTAGAAGCTCCAAAGGAAATGTCTCTAGTAACACAACCTCTTTCATCTCCCATTTCCCTTTCCCCCTTTTCTTGCCCTCATCGACCATCATTTCAAATCTTGAAACAGTGTCGAGTTATTTATTATTAATTGTAGTTGATCCTATAAATTTGACACTGACCTGTGGAAAGTATTTTGGGGATGGTTTTGAATGAAGACCGATTCAGGGTGGACTTGAGATTGAAATTTATTTGAAGGAAAAATGTAGCTCAGGATGTTCACTCCTTATCGCACATCAAATTTTAATTGCAATTTAGAAAAAAATAGATGAATCTATAATTGTTTATTTAATATTAGTTATTTGAAATTTTTATATTTTTTCTTTCGCATTAGAAGGAAATTGTAATTTTGATTCAGTCTTCATCATTGATAGCTTATTTTGTTCTTTAAAATATTATCTATAATTCTATTTGGTTGGTTCTTATTAAAACACAATTAAGTTTGCACAAAACAAGTAGTTCTTAATTAATAAATATTTTTTCTAACTAGTTTTATTTTTAGCCTAACAAGCTTTTTTTTAATCAAGTTCGTAGATATTATTTTAAAGAACAAAATACGCTATCAATGATAAAGATTGAATCAGAATTAAGATTTTTTTCTAAAGCGAAAGAAAATCTCAAATACCTAATATTAAATAAAAACTTATAGATTCAACTATTTTTTTCTATAATGGACTTTGACTCCTTTTTTAAAATTTGTTATATTTAACATGATGTTTTTTTTTTCTCAATTTGCTAAACCTATTTTAAAAATTTGTGGTGCGAAAAGGAGTGAGCACTGAACATTCTTAATTGGCATTTGTGTATTTCAGTTCTTGCTCAAGTTTAATTTACATTGTTACAGAATATATTTCTGCTAGTACATTGTACATTTTTATTATATATTCTACTTTTTGTGATACTTTAAGTATTTTAAAAGCCGAGCAAATTTTTTAATCGTATAGTATATTTTGGAAGAAGAAGTGAAAAGTGCTGATGTAAAGAATTTGAACATGGGTTTAAAACTTTGTAATTTAATAAACATTTTGAATAATTATCGAGTAAGGTAAACTATTTCCTAAGATTGCTTTATATAAGATATGAGAACTCAGAAGACCTGAGATCAGTTTTTGAAAACTTGGTACACTTTATTCTCTTTTTATTGGATATTGTATTTATTGTAGCTCAGCTGAGGTCACGTCCTTGATTGATATAATCTGATTTCTGCCCTTGTTCCGAGAAAATAGTTACTGCTTCACTTTTCAAGGTCATGATCAGAAGAATCGAGAGACGATTCAATTTGTCTCTTCAAGATGGAAGACTCCTGGGATTCGTTTTCAGGGCTTTGACGATCGTCGGAGCTGTCTCATCGACAAAGAAATTTAACATGGATACTCGATTAATGGAAATCGAAGAACCAGCAAGAAATTTGAAACCTTGATAATTGTCTTGTTTATAGGATTTGTAGGGTTTTTGTCTCTAAATCTGAAATAGTCACTTTTGACTAATGTAACAATTCCGATTCGTTTATCAAACGATTTAGTAACCATTTTTACTAAATCATTTGATAAACGAATCAGCAATATTTCATTAGTCAAAAGTGACTATGTATTTCAGGTTTTGAGAAATACAATCATGTCGGCGAAATTAGATTTTTCTAACACGGTCTGAAACAGTTTTTTGGAGATTTTTCAAACTTTTACAGGCTTTTAATTTGGGATTTTAAGACACCTCAAAATTTAGAGTGTCTGGTTCTTTTGAACTTAGGGATGTCATTAACTTCTAAATAGTGAAAATTAGGATACTTTGAACTTCATTGAAGCTTTGAACTTCAGAACTCCCTTGAACTTTGGGACACTTTCCAAGATACTTCTTTACATGTTTCTTTTCTGCCTTAAATTCCCAAATAAAAATAAAAATCGTAAAAAAATCTTATCAAGTATATTATTTTGCACATAAAACTGAAATAGAGAACGGTAGCAGATTCGAATCTCGTTGAACACAGATAGGAAGTGCGCGAAGTACCGTAAGCAGTTCTAATATCGATACAGATTACAGTTTACGACGCGGCATGGCGTCCCATGAAAGGCTGGGTGTGGGTGTATATTTTGGGGGAAGGAAGAAGGGGGATTTAGTCGACAGGTCCGACAATATCTATTCCCCCAGTAGAAACACGTCGACACCTGTGACGCTATGTCTATGCAGGGCTTTTCAGTTTCTGAAGCGAGCTTGTGGCGTATCGATTGGAAACGCTTTCGAGTGTGAATAGGATTTAAGGGGACGACCGACATACTGTTCGAGTTCATCGTTAAAGTCTTCGACTGTTCCATCTTGTCGTAAATTTTATTGGATAATTTCGACGAATTACTCTTCCTCTGCAGTTCCTTCCTGCTGCTTCGGCTGAAAATGACGATTGGATTCTGCGACTACATTTGACCTTATTGGTGTGTTTATCACGGAATTAAGGATGCAGCTGTTGAGATCTTAAATTGGATATGAAATTAATTATTTTGTTGAATTATTTTGTTTGATAGTAATTAATAATTTACAAATTCTGCAGAAAATCTTATTTAATTAGAGTGGTTTTAGTAATAAAAAATTGGAGTTTGAAATAATAATTTATTGTACTGTCATATCGTTATAAAAATGTTTATACTATTGACTGTTATATTTATTGTTATCATCGAGTTAAAGAAATATTATTTCAGTCTCTAATCTTTTAATGTTGACAAAATCGGCCAATTAATATAATAGAGTAGGATAGCAAAATCAAAACAAAAAAAAATTGTTCAAATATAGACTTTTGTGAGTTGAGTTTCAATTGAAGTGATTTTCGATCTCACTGATTTGATGTGACGGATTAACAGTTTCCAGCTGGTTGGCTCATCAAAACCAACCGTATCTACTGGGTCATTTTTTCCACAACACTGAGTGACAATACCAATATTCTATTAAAATTAGTCAAATTTTTCGCATGTTAACATGTATTCTAGACAAACTAATGATCCCAAATAATTGACTATTATTCAATAGAGAAATTTATTTTATATGTAGTTAAAAAATCGACAGAACCATTTTTTTCCCAAATATTTCAGTAAAAGACTTCAAAGTTAAGAAATTAAGTAAAAAATCGTTTTAAAAGTAAATTAAATTTTTAATGTCAAAGTAGAAGTGTGTTTCCTCATTTACTGAGCCAAACGGGGTGATATCTATTTGTAGATTGTTCATCGACCGCATCATCGTTGGGTTAAATAATAAAATATATATATATTGCCAGACGGTTACCTGTCGCTCTGCTCCTATATTGATTCCTACAAATAGTAGAGACGTGATGAGAATTAATTACCTGATAAAAATTCAAGAAAACTTTCACACGTTAATTTTCGGTTGTTAATTGCTTCTACGTTTTTAATTTTGATTATTATTTTATTCTACTTCAATATTCCTCACAAAATTTTATTCATCAAACGTACTTAATGGCTCTACTTCAATTACGAATTTTTGCCCGCGAGGTGCAAATAAGCAAGGCTCGTTTTATAAGTAATAAATGATACTGCAAGATATAAATGAAATTGATTTTACGAGCAGCGTCATGGTTGTGACTCCTAGTCGTAAAAAAGGGAAGCATAAATATATAGGTCAGTGGAGCGTCAGAATCCGGTATAATCACACCAAGTAATTTTACCTAATGGATCTTTTGATTATTATGCCACATTTCAACTGTCTGCATCCTTGAGAGTATCAACATCAAATTATTTATACGTCGATTTTTACTTTCAAATTTTCACACAAAGTTAAATTCCATTTCTAAACTGACTAAAAAAATATAGAAATGCTAATAAGAGATAAGAATCTATTTTTTAACTCATCAGTATTTTAATTCATCAATTTTTATAGAAGCAAGTTTTTGGAATATATTTATGATTTTCTTTTTCCCGAACATCGAAACTTTCAACTCGAATATTACTAGGTCTGGCGTTGACTACTTGGTAAAGAGAAAATGGGGTCGCACCCAAAACCCATCGAACTAAGTCGTGTCCTCTTTTTTCCACCAGCAGGATGAAGTCCTAATATCCTACGACGAAATTAATCGGTCTCGGTTCTGCGTTCTCATATCCTTGATGAAACTTTCTCTCTCTCTCTTTCTCTCTCTCTATCTGATAAAATAATAGTGGAAAAAGTGCTCACCGTTTATCAAATTTCATAATTTTTTCCTCGATCCAGAACAGACAATTATTACACTCACGATTTTTATTTCTCGGGAAATTCATTTTTAGATTGGAATTTCTCATTTTTCTGTCACCCTTTGGCAAGCTTTTCAACTGTTCGATTAACTTTAATTACATTAAAATAAAAATTAATTAATTTTATTCTTAACAATTTTTATTCATAGAGATTGTTTTATTTAGTTTTACGATATTTATGTATATGTAATTAAAAAGTTATTTAGATATTTGTATTTGTTAAAATATAATAAAATATTTGATTCTCTCTGAGATTATTTTAGAAGAAGTGAAAGCAAATTTATTTGGGCAGAAGTAACAGTTTGTACAATGGACTAATAACTTATGCTGTCCTCCTACTTTCGACGCTGAGGGAAAGCTTGCAAGTTCCCCCTTTTGTAATTAACCGGTACTTCCCAGAAAATTGTCTGCTGGAGACTATTTTTCTTTTATCCGTGTTTTCGTTCTCGTTTTTTCCAGAGTTTCTGGTACTTAGTTTTTAACACCATCTAAGTTCACTAAAATAATGTTCAATCAATAAAGTTTTTCATTTAAAAAAAAATCTAAGTATTTTATTTTTCAATTTTCTGATGTACGGAGGATCAACTCTTGCAGAAAAAAAAGAACTGAATCCGATTCAGACTGATTGACCGATTAAATCTGTTTCAGAATCATCATTGAAACCGGTTTATTTAATTGGATTCAATAGTTACAAACCGATTGAATCCGATTGAACGGATCAATCTCAATGATGATTCTGAATCAGGTTTAATCAGTTAATCGGTCTGAGTTGGAATCAATTATTTTGTTATGCAAGGGTTAATATAACATTAGAAGTGTCCCAACATGTCATGTAACATAAGCTTTCCAATTTAAGTGAAAACCACTTTGTAATTAATTTTTTACAGTAATAAATTGGATATATAAATATTAGAACATTCAAAGATTCTTAATACCTAATTGTTTCATTTTATAATTCTCAGAACGTTCGAAGGATAATTAGAAAAGCATCTTATCTTCATAGTATATCATTTTGTCTTTAATTTTCTAGCATCTTCTTCTCTCTCGTCGGCTCTCTTTATTGAGACTTTCGTCTTAGGTTTCCGGAAAATTTCACCGAGAAACGGCGGTTAAATTTAAGACGAGTAAATTACCGGTTAATTGCGTGTTTGCTAAAGCCAGATTCAACGATCCTCGTCTCCTGAAAGTGGGACTTCCTAAGCTCGAGGGCTTTTTGAGAAAATCATTTACCTACTTTCTAAAAAATAAAATTAGTAAAGAAAGAAAAAATAATAACATATAAAATCAATTTATAATAATAATAAGTAGAAACATAAAATTAATAAATTTAAAAAATAAGTATCTGAGCTTTCAGAGTGTCTCATGCTCTAGGGTCACTCCATGAAAGATTATCTGCAAACGATTGCGGTCATATTTTAGAAAAATTTTTTAATTGGTCTATAATTATTTACTATAAGTAACTTTAGTGTTTAATTCATTTTAAAAATGACGTACTATCGCCGTTTTTCACACGTCCACATGTTTTCAAAAATCTTTTTTGGCTTAATGAAAAATAATTTATTATACTTAAAATACACGAATTGAATCTGGAAATATAAGAAATAATTATAGACCAATTAAAAATTTTTCGAAAATATGACCGCAATCGTTTTTAGATGATCATTAATGGAGTAACCCTCTATCCAGATCGATATTTAATCTATCCCATGGATATATTCGCGTCTGAGGATAAAAAGACTAAATTCTCTATTTTTCATTTTGTCTCTAATTCCACGGATAGGCTTTTATCTCTTTTTTTACTCGCTTCCTTTTTCGCATATCTTGTTTTTTTTCTTTTGCTACCTCTATTTTTTATACGCTTCATGTTTCTCCCCTTTTCACCCTCTATTCATGGCGAGTCGACACCCTTTCAATAGATCTTTAATGTATGTGAATTTTTCAACGTGTAAGTGCATATATAAATCTAACGGCGAATCATTAAACGGAGCTTTCTGTTATGGTGTAGGAAAAGGGAAAAAATCCTTCCAGATTATTATGCTGGTGAAGATTTTATGCAGAACTCTTATGCGTTCACAATCTGGTTCTGATTTTAAGTACCAAGTTTCAAACTTAAGTCTACACGGAGAAAGGTTGTAGAAAAGTTAGAAAGGTATTTAACATTTGTGAGGAAGTTTCAATATTTTTTTCGATCGAGGCAGAATCTGCGAGATTTTATTATTTTCTTCTTTTCATTACATTGTATTATACATGATTTCTCCAAACTTTCTATTTAAAAAAAGGAGAAGAGAAAAGTAAGAAATGAGAAAATCTTATTGGATATTTTGTGTGAAAAATGGCTTAAAAGTTTGTGTAAATAATTTGTCAGCCAGCAATTAAAATTTTTATGTGTTGATTTCACTTTGACGTTTACGAAATGATTTTATAAAAAGATTCTCCTTTGAAGAAAAAAAATTTTTTAAAATAAAATCTCTTGCGATAACCTTGAAAATCGTAACTGACGGCATCTCGCATAATTTTCATGAACAGTTAACGAATTATCAGACTTTTATGAGATTGAGTTCTCGAATCAATTATATTGAAAGTCATTATTGCCTTGGATATGTAACATGCGGGAAGTGTATAGGCATTTGTCTCGGATTAGTCCACTTTTAATTATTTTTGGTAATGTACTTAAGTTTGATAACTAATTAAGTCATTAGTTTCTCTATGATAATATTGTTCTTTTCTGATATAAAGTCACACAATAATATAATAATATTGTATATTAAATTTTCTATCTTCCAACCTGAGATTTTTTTTAAATACAATTTTGTATAAATACTTTGTAAAATTAAATACCACAGCTGAGTTTTAAGAGTTTTCTTTAATTACTTTAATTAATTTGCTAGTCTCAACATGTTATATCCTTGTTTTGGCCAATTTACTTTTCGATTGGAGATGGATACAAAAACCCAGGAAGGGGAATCAAAATTTGATTTCTTCTCATCAAGATTGGTCGGTTCTACGTCTAAAAAAACAGTATCAAAAGGTATTACACATGTGCTTTATATATATATATAAATAAATAATATTTTCTCACTTTGTGACATTGTTAAATAAAAACTTGTCTCATTTTGGTATCAAAACCTTACTCTCTGAATCTGAATTAGTAAGAAGTGAGTCATTAAATCAAATCAGTAGGGATTTTCACTGATAATAAGTAAAATTTCACTGATTTGATTCAGTGACCCACTTCTCACTGATTCAGATTTAGAGAGTACTGTTGATAAAGTATAAAATGCTTGCAAACAGGAACCAAGAGAATAATGAAAAATAGTTCATTTCAATTGCTTTTAAATGAATGAATATGATATAAAATAGAAATTTATTCAGAGGAGAATTTAAAATTACGAAACTTTAAAGTTCCAGGACTTGTCTTCAAAGATGTTGATCAAAGGAAAATATATTCGTGAGTCTCGGGATGTGGGTAATGTTAACAAATCTCGTTCTTCCTACGATTTCAACCTATGGAAGATAAGCGCAATACATCATATTAGAGCAAAGCAAATTGAAGTTAAAGGCAATTATGTAACCCTCCAATACAGGTCTGGGAATGAAGTTATATTGAGAAAAAAACGTTTCAGTGAGAGGAGTGGGATAATCTGTCGTAAAAAATGCAAACCTCCTTGTTTTTGTCATTGCATCATTATTAGGAAAGATAACTCCTGTAACTGCACCTGCGAGACACTTGTCCCTCCTGTCAAATGGAAGTCAAATAACTATCAACCATTACCTGGAAACTGCTATACCGTATGTGACAACACTACTCCTGTTATCAGTACTCCGGATAGTACTGAGAATTACATTGAAACTATTACTCCTAACATCACTGATGTTGCTGGTAGTAGTACTACTCCTATTATGAATGTAACAGAAAGCACCACTAAAATTGACACTGAGAAACCCCCTACGGTTACCAGTAATATCACTACTCCGGAAAGTCCTGAGAATGTAACAGAAAGCACCGCTAATATCACTACTCCAGAAAGTACTGAGAATTATACTGAAACCAGTACTCTGAGCAGTACTGATCTTGCTGGTAGTAGTACTACTCCTTTTATAAATGTAACAGAAGACACCACAATAAGTGACACTGAGAAACCCTCTACGGTTGCCAGTAATATCACTACTCCGGAAAGTCCTGAGAATGTAACAGAAAGCATCACTAATATCACTACTCCGGAAAGTACCGAGAATTACACTGAAACCAGTACTCTGAGCAGCACTGATCTGGCTGGTAGTAGTACTACTCCTATTATGAATGTAACAGAAGACACCACAATAAGTGACACTGAGAAATCCTCTACGGTTACCACTAATATCACTACTCCGGAAAGTCCTGAGAATTTAACAGAAAGCACCACTAATATCACTACTCCGGAAAGTACCGAGAATTACACTGAAACCAGTACTCTGAGCAGTACTGATCTTGCTGGTAGTAATACTACTCCTATTATGAATGTAACAGAAGACACCACTATAAGTGACACTCAGAAACCTCCTACGGTTACCACTAATATCACTACTCCGGAAAGTACTGAGAATTACACTGAAACCACTACTCTGAGCAGCACTGATCTGGCTGGTAGTAGCACTATTCCTTTTATGAATGTAACAGAAAACATCACTATAAGTGTCACTCAGAAACCCACCACGGTTACCACTAATATCACTACTCCGGAAAGTCCTGAGAATGTAACAGAAAGCACCACTAATATCACTACTCCAGAAAGTCCTGAGAATGTAACAGAAAGCACCACTAATATCACTACTCCAGAAAGTACTGAGAATTACACTGAAACCAGTACTGTGAGCAGCACTGATCTGGCTGGTAGTAGTACTACTCCTATTATGAATGTAACAGAAGACACCACAATAAGTGACACTGAGAAACCCTCTACGGTTACCACTACTCCGGAAAGTCCTGAGAATTTAACAGAAAGCACCACTAATATCACTACTCCAGAAAGTACTGAGAATTACACTGAAACCAGTACTCTGAGCAGTACTGATCTTGCTGGTAGTAGTACTACTCCTATTATGAATATAACAGAAAACATCACTATAAGTGACACTCAGAAACCCCCTACGGTTATCACTACTCCGGAAAGTCCTGAGAATGTAACAGAAAGCACTACTAATATCACTACTCCAGAAAGTACTGAGAATTACACTGAAACCAGTACTCTGAGCAGCACTGATCTTGCTTGTAGTAGTACTTCTCCTATTATGAATGTAACAGAAGACACCACAATAATTGACACTGACAAACCCTCTACGGTTACCAGTAATATAACTACTCCGGAAAGTCCTGAGAATGTAACAGAAAGCACCACTAATATCACTACTCCAGAAAGTATTGAGAATTACACTGAAACCAGTACTCTGAGCAGTACTGATCTTGCTGGTAGTAGTACTACTCCTATTATGAATATAACAGAAAACATCACTATAAGTGACACTCAGAAACCCCCTACGGTTATCACTACTCCGGAAAGTCCTGAGAATGTAACAGAAAGCACTACTAATATCACTACTCCAGAAAGTACTGAGAATTACACTGAAACGAGTACTCTGAGCAGTACTGATCTTGCTGGTAGTAGTACTATTCCTATTATGAATATAACAGAAAACATCACTATAAGTGACACTCAGAAACCTCCTACGGTTACCCCTAATATCACTCCTCCGGAAAGTACTGAGAATTACACTGAAACCAGTATTCTGAGCAGCACTGATCTGACTGGTAGTACTACTCCTATTATGAATGTAACAGAAAGCACCACTATAAGTGACACTGAGAAACCCTCTACGGTTACCAGTAATATCACTACTCCGGAATGTCCTGAGATTGTAACAGAAAGCACTACTAATATTACTACTCTGGAAAGTACGGAGTATTACATTGGAACCAGTACTCTTAGCAGCACTGATCTAGCTGGTAGTATTACTCCTATTATAAATGTAACAGAAAACACTACTATAAGTGACACTGAGAAACCCTCTACAGTTACCAGTAATATCACTACTCCGGAAAGTCCTGAGAATGTAACAGAAAGCACCACCAACACTATATGTATCCCTGTCAAACCTGATCAACACATATGCCAATTTTTTTGCGAAGCTCCCTGTACAGCTACATGCTACGTGAACGAGAATGGCAAGTGTACATGCACGATTGACGAGAAAGACCATAATATTTTCTCTACTGGTATTATTCCAACAACTACTCCTTCTCCAACTGAACCACCTACACCTTCTCCAACCGAACCACCTACTCCTTCTTCAACAGAACCATCTTGTCCAAGTGAACTATCTACACCTTCTACAACCGAACCATCTTGTTTAACTGAACCACCTACACCTTCTCCAACTGAACCACCTTTACTTTCTCCAACCGAACCACCTACACCTTCTCCAACGAAACCACCTACACCTTCTCCAACCAACCCACCTATACCTATAATACCTCAACCTTCTTGTTGGATAGACTATTTATGTTGCTCTATAAACATAATTAAGGGAGTTAAGGTTATTTTTGTTAAAGCCGCCAGAGAAATTAATAGGGAACTCACATCGATGATCAGTTTAAAAATGAAGTCACTAGGTATAAATGCTAAAATAAAGAATAGTTTGCTGAGCAGGATATTCAAGAGAGACTTAATTAATTCTTTTCAAAATTCAGAGAAAATCAAAATCAATCGTACATGCGCCGATAAACAGATGAGCCCTGAAAGTGCTCTTTTAAGGTTGCAAAGTGCTATAGAAAAACACCCTCAAAAGTTTCAAAAGACGAATGCAAATCAAGAAGTTCGGAAAACGTTGTGTGTAACCTAGATTTTCACGTCATCTTAAAAATCTTATCAAATCTTCTCGAATGGTTTAGATAATAAAATTTTATTTATAAATCGAATTTATAAACCCGTTACTTTTATTACTTTCAACGCAACCGAAAGTTCTTATGATCTTTCGTTCATCATGAAAGGATTCATACCAAACAATATGAAAGAATAATAGTCACATTTGTATTATTCGTTTGTTTCAAATGCATATTTCAGAATTTTCCGAATGGCTGTGTTGGAATAAGGGAAATGAATTAAATAAAAACATTGACAAATTACCCATTTTTAAAGGCATTTTTTGTTAAATAATATTTAAAGTTCAAAAAATTATCGGGGGATGTAACATTTCCGTGAAAATTTGAAGATTTAGGATCCTAAAGTTAAGAAAGACATAATTTAAGAGAATTCAGGAAAATTAACTTCAATAAGAGGATTTATGTAATCTGAATTTATAAAAATGTTAAAGGCTGAAGAAATACGAAATATTCTTATCCTTTGTTTCCTCTTAATTATAGGACTTTTGATATTAATTACAGGATATTGATATTCTCTTTTTGTATTACGTTTTATTTTTATTGTTTCTTTTCATTTTTCTGGTACTAATTCATAAAAGAAAAAAGAACATTAAAACAATAAGTACACCGTATTTTGACTTAATCTTGAATGTTATGAAAAATTCTATCTTTTACTAAATACATTGATTTTAAAGTAATATTTATAATAATTATATGATGTCAGAATTATTGACAGTTATTTACAAATCGCAATAATCGTTTTCTTAGCGTTTGTACAATGATTGTACGCAAAAAAATGCGAGAAATGAGATTTTGGCGTGATTGTTTTATAAATCATAATTGACAGCGAATTACGTAATTTTTCTGAAAGTGTATCAAATCATAAGACTTTTACGAGTTTGCGTTCAGGAACAATTATTTTTAAATTCACTGTTTCCTTAGACACGTAAAATGAGAGAGCTAGATACAATCTTTTTTCGGAAGACTCCATTTTTTGTGGTTCTTGGTAATGTATTTTATTTGTATTTCTATTTATTATATTTCTTATGTAACACTGATTATTAGATTTAAAAAAATATAAATTGACTATTAGAGTTGAAAAAATTAAGCACATAGTTTTGTAACTAAATTTATTAGCAAATAACAAGAAATTTAATATATTACTAATCAACAACATTTTTAGGGAGAAATCAGATTTTCTTGACTATGCAATATCCTCCTTAGCTTAAAACGAAGTTTCTTAAAAAATTCTAGTAACAAGTTTCAAGTATGTTAATTAATTTTCTAGTTTCTTCCTTGTACATCGGGTGTTGGATGATATTTGGTACTCTGGAATGGAGAAGGTTACAAAAAACTCAAGAAAATGTAAGATTACTGTTTAATATATATCCTACATCTGAGGATAAATCAGTTTGTATCAAAAATTTATTTTTTGAACTTAATATTTTATTTTTTCATCTGATTTGACTTCACTTTTTTACAGTGTAAAAGAGATTTGTGCGATTAAATAAATAATTGGTCAAACTAAGATATTTAGTTGAATTAAACAATTTTTATTTGAATTAAATAAATTTTGTTTAAATCAATTAAAATTGACATAAATAAAATAAATCTTTTATTTAAAATAAACAAACTATTTTTTTGGACTGAATAACAAAGATGCTGGCATTCATAAGAAAATGTTATACATTTTTTTATTTACATTTATTAAATCAGTAATTCTTTATCGTCTTTTAACTTTAACCTCAACCTATAACCTGTTTTTATTTCTTTATCAGTAATTTGCAGTAAGGTCTGAAATGGAAATTACTTCCTTGAAAAAAAAAAACGAGAAATTAAATTCGAATCGGTATTAAAATAATGGATTTGGTAGAAAATAATATTATTCAGAAAAATATTATATTCTAAAATAAAAAATTTTCAGGAATTATCTGCAAAAAAGCTAGTGTCTCATAATCGTTTGCGTGAATCTGATGAAGTGGAAAACGATGAAGCTAATGCAATTTTCGATTCCTGGAATGAGGACAGCAGGTATAAAAGAAATTACGAAAGTTTATCTTCATCTCCATCTGACGGAGGTGGAGGTTCATCTTTATCTCTGTCTGTTGGAGGTTCATCTTTATCTCCATCTGTTGGAGGTTCATCTTTATCTCCATCTGTTGGAGGTTCATCTTCATCTCCATCTGATGGAGGTGGAGATTCATCTTCACCTCCATCTAAAGGAGATGAAGGTTCATCTCCATCTCCATCAGATGGATCAAACAAAAGATATGGTTTGATTAAGCCGTCTGATGTTAAGAAACTGAAAGAATTATTTAATAATCACAATGATTTTGTCCCGGACAAACCTGCTAATGTATTAGATTATGATGAGAAGAATCAAAACATACAAGAGAAATTAAAAGAAATATTTTTCTTAACGAAAAAGCTAGTTAAAAGAGGTAAAAGAGGAGCGATTGAAGAACTGAAGCAGAAGATAATTAAAGCTCTATTGAGTGAGGAAATGAAGCAGGATATCAGAGAAGCGCTTGCAAAATTAGCTCAAGTTCTAGGAGATAAAGATGGTTCTCAAGAAAAACCTAAAGAACCTGAAGAAACTCAAAAACACCAAGAACCCCAAGAACTCCAAGAACCTACAGAACCTCAAGAACCTAAAGAAACTTGAATATAATTTGATTTGGATGGCCAAAGTTCAAATAATACAAATAACTCGAAATTTATAAATTGAATAAAACATGCTCTTTTTTAGAATGTTCTGATCATTAAAATGAATCAGAGCCACATTTTACAAGCATTATTTCTTTTGCACTCTTTTTTAAATCTGAATTATACTGTGCCCTAAAATTGAAAAAATCATAAAAAATGTGGTTCAGATTCATCTCGCTTCACGATATCCTATTAAATATTACGTTCAAATTAGAAAACTTTATATAATTATTTTCAACTTAAAAGTGGATTTAAGAAAATTAACTTAAAAAAGAAATTAATAATTTATACAATGTACATAAAATGTATGTATAATGTGGATGTATAGTAAAGTTGGTGGTCAAAAGAGGGGTGAGTGAGGTTTTTTTATGCCTTTATCTCCAGATTTTAATTTCAGGTTAGAATTTTATTTGTGTAAGTACAGAATTTTACGAAAGGCTCGAACAATTTTTAAAGGTAGTACATTGGTTTGAAAATAAGATATAT
>JBAGKK010124642.1:5801-25035 GCA_037177015.1 Euceroptres primus
ATTCAAAAGAAATTAAAGAATACAAGGTGAAATCAAAAGAATTTAAGGTGGGTTCAAAAGAATTCAAAGAATATAAGATGAATCCAAAGAATTCATAATAAAAATACAAGGTGAATTTAAAAGAATTCAAAGAATACAAGGTGAATTCAAAAAAACTCAAACAATTCGAAAGAATTCAAGGTGAGTTTAAAAGAATTAAAAAAATACAAGGTGAGTTCAAAGAATTCAAAAAATACAAGGGGAATTCAAAAGAATTCAAATATTTCGAAAGAATTCAAAAAACTTTAAAGAATAAAAGGTGAATTCAAAAGAATTCAAAGAATACTAGATTAATTCTAAATAATTCAAAAAATACAAGGTGAATTCAAAGAACACAAGGTTAATTCGACGAATTTAAAATTAATTCAAAACAATTAAAAGAGTACAAGGTGAATTCAAATTAATTTAAACAATTCGATAGAATTCAATGTGAGTTCTGAATAATTTAAAGAATACAAGGTAAATTTAAAGAATTTAAAAGATTTCAAAATCAATTCAAAAGAAATTAAAGAATACAAGGTGAAATCAAAAGAATTTAAGGTGGGTTCAAAAGAATTCAAAGAATATAAGGTGAATTCAAAGAATTCATAATAAAAATACAAGGTGAATTTAAAAGAATTCAAAGAATACAAGGTGAATTCAAAAAAAGTCAAACAATTCGAAAGAATTCAAGGTGAGTTCAATAGAATTCAAAGAATACAAGGTGAATTCAAAGACTTCAAAATGAATTCAAAAGAATTTATAGAATACAAGGTGAATTCAAAAGAATTCAAAGTGAGTTCAAAAGAATTCAAAGAAAGCAATGTGAGTTCAAAAAATTAAAAATGAATTCAAAATAATTCAATGAATATAAGAATTCAAAAGAATTATAAATGAATTCAAAGAATTTCAAATAAGAATACAAGGTGAATGCAATAGAATTCCAAGTGAATTCAAAGTGAATTCAATGAATTTAAAATAATACAAGGCGAATTCAAAATAAGAATACAAAGTGAATTCAAAGAATGCAAGGAAAATTTAAAAGGTTTCAAAAGAATTCAAAGAATTCAAAAGAATTCAGGATCAAGTATTGATCAAGTATTGATACTTGAATTCAATAGTGGTTAACTCCTTGTTTTCAAGATTCTGGTTTTTATTTCTGAAAGTTATTTAGGTTTATGAAAGCAAAAATAAACTGGAAATTAACCAGGATTAAGAGAATTAAATTAACTAAAAAAAATTTATATTTTAAAGTAATTTCCATAAATACGAAAATTAAATTTATTGATTTATTGATTAAATTCATAATTCATTGATTTAAAAATTGAAAACTTAGACGAAAGCACTAGCCATTATATTATCATTTGTTCAAATTTTTATTCTGGTATTTTTCTATTCTGGCTATATTATTGTGTTATTGAACCTGTTATTGAACTACTTGAACGTTTTTAATTGATTAGAAAAAAAATTGAAGAAAGATTTATTCAAATTATTCATCTAAATTTTTTTCCTTCGTCGAATGAAGGATTAAATTTGAGAATCCAATTATGATTTTAATTAATTTCAGCTTCAGATTTGGGTGAAATTGGATGGATTCAAAAATTAGGGTTGAATCTCGTTTTGAGCAGGAATTTTCAGTCTCTGAGTGTAAAATTTTTTCATTGCACATGATCAAGGTTCTGCTAATGGAAAATTAATTTCCCGCACCAAAGAGTAACCCTTTGCGTTTGAGTGCTCTTAGTGGATTGATAATAGCAAGGTTAACTTAGTCTAGAGTGAATTTTTTGCTTGTACGTTTGAATGGGCACAACTTTCTGATATTTTCTCTGTGCCCTATAAAATTGGGAAGTAGATTTAAAATTGAGCCCAGTAAGGCGTAACTTTAATGTCGCTGCTGAGATTTTATCTAAAATTGACCTAGAAATTCAGTAAACAATGCAACTTAAAAACTGTGGAAAATAATAAAATTTAAAAAGACTTTTTTATTTTACTTATTTTTATTTCCATTAACTTTTATTGGCGTAAATAAAAAATGATGAGGCTAGAAGGTTCTTATAGAAGGCTCTTAAATTAAAAAGATTTTAATTATCTCGTTTTAAGAAAGATGAAAGAATTTTAGTGAAAAGCTGAATTGAGAACAGGTTCCAAAATTCGAATGAGAGGACAATCAAAATGAATTAGAGGCTCAAAACTTTTTATGCAATTTTTCTTCTTTTCTCTCCCTTTCAGTCGAAGAAAAATGGAAAATCCGACTAATCAGATTTTTCCTCTACGCTTTTCTCAAGGGATTTTCAGGTCAATTGAAGCAAGGAGAAAAAAGACTAAAAGCCCAGTCTTTGAAAATAAAAAGGTTTCTCATAAAAAACTTTTATTGGAGAACTTTTTTTTTCTTTGTTCAAAATAAGGAAAATCTTCTCAATTTTTACTTAAGTTGTAAATCGACCACTGAATCAACTTTTGATTTTATCTTAATTACTAGTTTAAAATTAATTTTTCCAGTCTCAGGAAATATTTCTGTTACATTTTTTTTTTTCTAGGAAAAATATAAATTGAAGGGGATGATTGCAAATCGATGACTTGCTTTTTTGTGTCAACAGATGAGGTTGTTGTACTAGTTTTCATCGATTAAACTCTATCGACTGAAAATGTAGAATGTTAAATGTATGTGATACTACATGCATACGTAACGACAAATTGGAATTTGCAAAGGCCATGAGAGCCAGCGTGGATAGAAGCGGTTACTCGGATTTCAGGGTTGTAAATTCCTGGAGGGATTCGCGAGCAGAGAGGTCCAGTAGTGGTTAAATGCATTATTAGAAGCTGCATCCCAACTAAAAACTCCTATAAAACGAGATGATGTTTTTATTACAAATTTTAAACTGTGCAGCATATTCCTTAAAAATGTAAAAAAGAAATAAAATTTAGTATGTATGGAGCTTTGAATTAAATTTTAATTCAAAACAGTGCTAAAAATCCTGAATTTTAATTAAATTTTCATTCAAACAGTGCTTAAAATCCTGAATTATAAATTAATTTGAAAGTTAACAATTTGCAAAAATTTGGGTGTTAAATGCAGGTGTTTTAGTTGAGTCTCTTCCTTTGAATCACTTCAAATTCCAAATTTTCATTTCTTCAATATTCTAGATACTGAATTTGGAATGTTAATTTAAATTATTTTATTATTATTTATAAAAATATAAATTTGAGATTCAATGGCTTCTAAGATAAAAATTACAAGAGTTAATTCTTATTAATTAAATAAAATATTATTCTAGAAGTAATTTCCAATTTTCTGAATTACTTTTTAAATTGAAAGTAATATTTTGTATGATGATACTAGTATCTTGATGTACATTACTCTGTTGTTGAAAATCGAGATACGAAATACTTTTTCCGATGCAATAAAAGTGTTTTTATTATCTGGTAATATAAATATATACTGGAAAGTATCTCGCTACATGTAAAGGCAGTAAATATTGGTCATCGGTGCAAGGACGATAATGATACGAGAAGCCATAATGTTTACTGAGGTGATACGAGATAATCGAGAACTGGAAATGATCGTATTAGCCTCATCAAATCAAATACTGAAAGTAAGTCGGTTTTATTTCTTCACCTTGAGCTACTAAACTTTTTTTCAAGTCGAAAGGCTTCCCTTTTAGAGGTCAATGGTCAGTGAAATATTTCTTAGGCAATTCGATCATCATTTTTTTTCTAAAGTGTGATTAACCATATCCCTTGGAAAAAATATAAAGTATGATTTTTAACGATATTTTAAGTCTTTCACTTAATAATTAAACAAGAAGGAATTTTTCATTGAAGAATAAAATTTATTCAATTCTTTGGAAACGTTTTTGTCTAGATTCTGTCTTTTTTTCTAAAAGTTAATTCAAGTTTAATAAAATAAAAATGAAATAAAAATTAACGAGGAATAATAAAATAAAATAAAATAAAAAT
Organism: Euceroptres primus; assembly: GCA_037177015.1. Taxonomy (NCBI): domain Eukaryota; kingdom Metazoa; phylum Arthropoda; class Insecta; order Hymenoptera; family Figitidae; genus Euceroptres; species Euceroptres primus. The sequence continues at coordinate 9,777 of JBAGKK010124642.1, forward strand.
ACTGAATAATAATAAAATAAAATAAAAATACTGAATAATAATAAAATAAAATAAAAATACTGATAAAGTAAAGTACAATAAATGAAATAAATAAATAAAGTATAATAAACTAAAAATATTGGTACATATAACATCTGACTAAAATGATAATTTAGAATATAAATTAAGTTAAATTAACTAAAACAAAAACTAGGTTTAGAAGTAATTTTCAGAAAAAAATAGGGGAATTTTGGAAGGGAGGAACAAGTATTCAGTTTATATGTATAAATTATTTACAGATTCTTTTTTGCGTCTCGGAATATTTACTTAAAGGGTTTCAATTTAGTATTTATAATATAATTTATAATACACTAGTAATAATAATTCTTCATTTCTTTTTAAAATGGAAAATGAATTTTCTGAGATTGGTAAAATTAAAAGTCGTATTTTCTTTGTGGGGTAGAATTTTTTTTTTAATGAAGCAAATAGTTAACAGTTGCAACTTGAGACTTGAGGATTCATGAGTTTGTAACGAAGTAGGTGGTTCGTTATGAAAGGGGGTTCTTGTCAGCAGGATATGACGAAGGGAGCTCCAATGGATAGGATCGTCTAGACGTCTGACCAAATACGCGCCTTTCTACTGAAAAGGGTGGAGGTCGACCGCCATGCAGTCATGGGTCAAAAGCGAGACGACAATTTAGCCACGAATCAATATGAAATTTTCAATTTCCCTCATTCGTATTTACTTTCCGATTCAAACCCCCTTGTCATCTTGAAATCATTTTCAATTCCAACTCCACTCACGCGAAAAACCACCTAAAAGGAAACAAAAGAGATTTCACTCACCCCTTTGAACTGTTTCTGAAAATCAATTTCAGAAACAATATCTTTCAGATAGAATATTTTTCACAAACAATATTTTTCAGAAACAATATATTTCAGAAAACATAATTACTCATTCTCAGAAAGTTCCACTGATTTTTTGATTCAGCAGAAGGAAATATAAAAAAATACAAAATGTTGTTTAAATAAAAATTTCCCCAACTAGAAATAAAGAATTAAACTTCTATTGAAGCCTTTTTAATTTTAAATTAATTTTAAATTAATTAATTTTTAATTTAATTTAAATTTTTAAATTTTAATTGATTTATTTTTTCTACATGTCAGCAACAAAAATGAGCGAAGACTCTTTAGTTGAAGAACACTTTAGTGAAATATTGATGAGACCTTTATCGTGAAGTACTTAAGCTATTATCTACTTAGTCTCAATTGTAAGAAACGTGATTGGCTTTAAGATAATTTCTTGGAGACTTTGAAAGGCTATTAGAAAAGTATTTAAAAATACAGTTCTTGTTTCTGTAAACTAAATAATTTTTCTGAAACTTAAATTTTATAATCCTGAAATTAATTTCTCATGCAAGCAATTTTTCTCCTTTTCCCTTAATTTCTGGGAAAACCAGCTAAATAATAATTTATAGAAAAATTCTACTGACTTTTTGGCACTGAACTTTAACCCTTAAACTTTCCTTTATTTTGAAAATGGTGGAAGGACAAATAACCAATATTCTTTTTCTGTCCAAAGTTATTTTCCCTGGAAGATCGAGCAACACACTTTATTTTGCCGTCATAAAGTTTAACGAAAAATATCAGAATCTGAACTTCTCCAGGAAACTTTCAAATAATGACGATTTCCCACTCGTAAAATCCTGGAATCTACAATTGAGATTTTTAGAGACTTGGTTTAGTTCTTCGTAAAGTGTAACTCTTTCTGAATTTATTGTGGCAAAGGAGGAAATTCAACTCTTCTCTTTCAGGAAGTAAAACTTGAAAAATTTCTACTTTTTTCTCAAAAGTAAATATACAAGTAAAGTGTAAAATACTATAATAATAAAAAAACTCAAGTAAAAATTAAACCTTTTTTATAATAAAAACAGAAGAAAAATAGACTAATTATTTTTTTCCCATTTTTAAAAAGCAACTTTTTTTCTCATTATTCTGAATTTTTGTCGTCTCGTTATTTCTCCATTCGTTAGGCTTCACAACGGAAGTTTTTTGGTCCACAATCTGTAAACGAGTTTTTCAATCTCCCCAAAACAATTGAAGATATGAGAATGATAACTCGGTAAAGACCATTCGAAGTTGGCCCCTGAATTATGTTATTTTAACTGCTAAGTATGGGCTAATTTCAAATGGTCTTTAACGAGTTGTTATTCTCATGTCTTTAATTAATGTTGCAACCGGAAATTAGAATAGCTTTCAACTAAAAACCTGTACCATAAGTATTTTTTATTTGAATTTTTTTTCTCTACTAATTATTCAACTTTATTATTTCATTTCTTTATTTTCATTAATTTAAGTAATTAAACTATATTGATTAGTCTTATTTTAAAATGTTTTATCAACTTATATTCGATAGAGGACTTTATAAATAGTAAAAACAAACATGCAGGTTTTTCCCTTCTATTTTATATTTGAATATCCCTGGCAACTCATTTATAATTGATACAGGTAGCCTTGACTTAAGGAGACTTTCCTGTTCAAGAATATATAAACTGAGGTAGCTTTGAAGTGAATGAATTAAACATTCTTTGAAATTCCGAGTTTGATATTTTTCATTTACTCAGTTAAATAAATATTAAGTTTTATTCGAAGCACAAACAGTTCTTTTTCTACTTTTTTACCCATAATTAACAACAAAGCACACACCCAGGAAAATATTATTGAAAAAATTCTGATAGAAGGAAAAATAAATAAAAATTTAGAAAAATAATTCAAGACTAATTAACCTAGTTTTCGTGATAGTGAGGAATGAAGGATGCCAATCTTTTTTAGGAAAGTTCCCTAGGGTGTGATTTGTATTCTTATTCTTTTTTTCCATCACAACTGGATTGAGACATTTAGTCACTTGGTAGCTGAGAGATTCTCTGTCTCTGAATTCTTTACTCCATTTCCAGAATGTTTCACACTTAATTTGAAATTTGTTTGAGGGTAGCCAGTGATCACTAAGACAGTCTCTCAGCCTACAGAAAAATTTCTTATTATAGGGGAAATATGAGACGCGGTGTTTTTGCACCCTTATGTTTTTTCCACAAGGAAGAAAATATTCTTCTAGAAGATTCTAGAAGAATCAAGAAATGTCTGCAAGATTTTAAAACATTTTTAAAAATCTTGAAGATTCTAAAAGATTTTGAAATATTTTAGGAGATTTAACGAATCTAAAAGTACATGGAAAATTAAAAATGTTATAGAAAAATATAGAAGATTATTGTCGAAAAATCTTTGTTCATGGATTTCATAGAAAAATATAGAAGATTATTGTCAAAAAGTCTTTGTACATGGAAAATTAAAAATGTTATAGAAAAATATAGAAGATTATTGTCAAAAAATAACTTTTTCCTGAATTCTTGTAAATTCTTTTGAAACCTTTTGAATTCTTTGAATTCTTTCAAATTCACCTTGTATTTCTTGAACTCTTTTAAATTCACCTTATATTATTTTTAATTCTTTGAATTTACCTTGTATTCTTTGAATTATTTAGAACTCATCTTGAATTCTTTTGAATTATTTTTCCACAAGTAGAAAAGAAAAGTAATACAAAAGAAAAATAGTATTAGAGTTTTGTGGATGAGAATCTCAATTCGAAATATTGTTCTTCAATTAATTAGTATTGTTTTAAATTTGAATTGAAGAGTTGAAAGATAATAATTAAATGTCAGAATCTTGAGTAATTAGGGATGAGGGAATTTAGAATTTAGGGATGAGGGAAGGTAGAATTTAATCGTGAAATAGAGGAAAAAAGACTCACAAATGATAAATGAGACTTTAATGAAAGAAAGGCGGAAGGGGTTAAAAAAGTTTAACATGAAAATGTGCATAAAAGAAATTACCTACTTACTCAGAAAAAAGTTTTTTACTTTCAAACAAAATTTTTTTAAATCAAAAATATAATTAGAAACTGTATGACAACTCGTTAAAGACCATTTGAAGTTGGCCTCCCAGGTAATAATTAGAATAACCTTATTTAGGGGCCAACTTCAAATGGTCTTTACCGAGTTGTCATTCTCGTGTCTTCAATTACATTGCTATGGAGTCGAAAAAACATTTTATTCAAACAAATATTGCTTGAATACAAAAATTTTGTTTGACTCGAACTTTTTTCTGGTCAAAAAATGTTTTTTTTAATATAAACAAATTTTCATTTCGAATCAAGAAAAAGAGGTTAAAAACGATTTTTTAAAAATAAGTATTCTCTGAGCGTAGATTTAAATTTATAATGTTTAAATTTATGAAAGAATAAATTTTGATTTTGGATTCAAATGATAAAGTTACGGAACAGAATAAGAAAGCTCAAGAAGGTAAAGAGAATTGTGAATTGAGAATTAAAAGAGGAAAACAGAGCTTGAAAAAGGAACTCTAAAGAACTAAAGAAGTATTTTTGAGAACGCCAAACGAGAATTAGAAAAGAAGGAGCAAAGAAAACAATAAATCAAAAGGAAATTTTCCCAAAGGAAAATAAGAAGGTCTGAAGAAAAGAATAAGACCCAGATGATTTGTAAAAGAAATACAAAGAATTGTTAGTGTAATTTTTCCAAGACTTTAAAAAGGCAAAGGGAGGGATCAAATAGAAGGTTCTGTAATTAAATAGAAAAAAGAAAAGAAAATATGTATAAAGGCAGATGTACAATAAGGTTTGGAAAACGGAAATAGAAGGAAAATAAAAAAGGAGCAAAAAATACAATAAGGAATAAAAGCAGAGGATGAAATCAAAGGGAGAAAAAGGAGACGAGGAAGGAAATTAATTCAGAAAGTGGAAAATTGTCTTGCTATTTTGGACAGTAGAAATTTGAAACACTCTAACTTGAAGGGATTCAGGGATGACAGTTTATTTTTTTCTTATTTTTCCCCTTTCCCCTATTTTTCTCAACATCCCCTAAAATCCCTGTTTTTGAGAATTTTCCCCCTTTTTTATTCAAAGTTTCAATAATTTTCCAAGAATAGAAAATTTAAAAAAAATTTTCTATTTTCCGAATAGTAACTGATGAAATTCAAAAACGCGTGCCAAGCAATATTAAAACCTTAGAGATTCAGAATCTTCTAGAATCTTCTAGAAACTTCAAAACTTTTCAAAAATTTTCTAAAATTTTCTAGACTAACTAAATGATCCGGACACTTTCAATGACTTTCAAAATTTTCCATAATCTTTTAGACTCTTCCATAATTGTCTAATGTCTTCTGGATTTTCTAAACCAATTTTCCATAATTCTTCTAAATTTTTCCGTAATCGTCTAATGTCTTCTGGGTTTTCTAAACTATTTTCTAAAATCTTTTTTTCTGGTTTCTGCTATAATCTTATAAAATCCTAAAAAATCTTCCAAAATTCTTTAATATTTAAAAAAATATACTTAACTGTTCCAGAATCTTCTAGGATCCTCAAGAATATTCTGAACTCCACAATTTTCAGAATTCTGCAGAATCATAATCAGATTTGAATTTACAAAAAAACTCTCATAATTGTAAAGAATCTTCTAGACTATTTTCAGAATTTTTCTAAAACTCTGTAGACTTTTAGAAACGTTTCCGTCTGGAAGAGACCAGAAGGTACTGGAGATTTAGGGCAGAATACAAAAGATTTTTGAGGATTCTGAAAGATTCTGAAACGGGCTAGAATATTTTGAAAAATCATAATAGATTTTGAGGTATTTTTGAAAATTTTAGAACTCTAAAAAAGTCTGGATACCTTTGTGAGAGTTTTAAAAAAATTCTGGGAAATTTTAGAAGGTTTTAGGCAATGCTGGAGGGTTTTAGAAGTTTCTAGAAGAATCAAGAAATGACTAAAAGATTCTAAAAAATTTTTTAAAATCTTGAAGATTCTAGAGGATTTAAAAATATTTTAGGAGATTTAACGAATCTAAAAGTACATGGAAAATTAAAAATGTTATAGAAAAATATAGAAGATTATTATCGAAAAATTTAGACACCTTTTCCTGAATTCTTGTAAATTCTTTTGAAACATTTTGAATTCTTTGAATTCTTTCAAATTTACCTTGTATTTCTTGAACTCTTTTGAATTCACCTTGTATTATTTTAAATTATTTGAATTCACCTTGCATTCTTTGAATTATCTAGAACTCACCTTGAATTCTTTTGAATTCTTTCAAAGTCACCTTTTATTCTTTGAATTCTTTTGAATTCATCTTGTATTCTTTGAATTCTGTTGAATTCATCTTGTATTCTTTGGATTCTTTTGAATTCACCCTGTATTCTTATCTTGAATTCTTTGAATTCACTTTGTATTCTTTGAATTCTTTTTAACACATCCTGAATTCTTATTGTTTTGTTTTTAAACAAACAAATTATTTCAATTCTTTTAAATTCTTCTTGTATTCTCCTTGTATTCTTTGAATTATTTTGAACTCACCTTGAATTCTTACGAATTCTTTGAATTCTTCTGAATTCACCTTGTATTCTTGTATTCTTTGAATTATCTTGAACTCACCTTGAATTATTCTGAATTCACCTTATATTCTTTGAATTCGTTTGAATTCATCTTGTATTTTTTGAATTCTTTTGGTATCCTTGTATTCTTTGAATTATCTTGAACTCACCTTGAATTCTTCTCAATTCACCTTATATTCTTTGAATTCTTTTGAATTCATCTTGTATTTTTTGAATTCTTTTGGTTTTAAATTGTATTCTTATTTTGAATTCTTTAAATGCTTTAAATTCACCTTGTATTCTTTAATTCCTTCTGAGCTCACCTTGAATTCTTTCAAATTGTTTGAATCCACCTGTATTTACCTTGTATTCTTATTTTAAATTCACTTAAAATTCACTTCGAATTCTTTTGAATTCTAGGAATCCTTGAATTCAGATGTGCATCAAAACTGCTAGTGGTTAGCTCCTCGTATGTTTATTAACTATTATTGGCTTCCTTGATATTTTTAAAAGAAACAAATTTCCCCCTTTTCCCCTTTTTTCGAAAAAAAAATTGAATTTCTAAACCGCTGTGATGCCTGAATATTCACATCTTCTAAGTCGTTGCGTCCCTGGAATGAGGGACATATATATTTGCAAGTGCGATATGCGTCGATGTTGTAATGTAGGCCAGGAAAGAAATGTCGAAGACGACAAAGTAGAACACCAATGCGTCGGCCTGAAGTCAGGAATAATACAAGTCTTCTCTTGTTGAACGAATTGCGTCATCGACGCTTGTCTATTTCTGTTTGAGACTCAACAAGAATAAATAGGGAAAAGTCCACTATGTATATGAATGTGTCCTATACTCGTGGGAGTAGAGTGGGTAGTGGTCTGAATTGTTCTTACGTTCTTTACGCACTGTATGTTGAAACACGGGGGTATAGAGAGTCATTCGCTATGAAAGGACGTTGCACCCTCTTTTCATAACTCACAAGACAAGACACTCTAGTGGAAAGTGTGGTTGGTATAATCGTTTCTGCTCAACCTTGACAGTGAAAGCCATTTTCCAGTGCTTCGAACTATGTTGGCTATTTCAAACCTGCAAGAAATGTGAAAAGAGTTAATGAAAATGAGATTAAAAGTTTTGGTAATGGATAGCAATTGATAAAGTTTATCTATTATAAAATATAATGGAACTATGGGATGATTGGAAGAAACTATAATCGCTCCAGATATGGCAAAAGAACCGAATCCGGATCAAGGGTCCAAATGCGAATCACTGTTATTTTTGCCACAAATAACTACAATAAGCTCTACAAGTATGAACTAAATTGTTGTGAGACGTTTAGCTTAATAAATAAACTAAACATTTCAAAAAATGTAGTTTATATGTATTTATTTACAGCAAAAGTAATAATGATTCGCATTTGGACCCCTGATTCGGATTTGGTTCCTTTGCTTTTAGTTTGGAAATATTTTAAAGAACTCAGTAGGATTTGATTTATTTTCCTCAATTAAAAATTGTGCCTAAGTTTAAATGGTCCCAAACCAGGTGAAAAAATTGTACATAATTTATGTATGTATAATGAATTATTGATAGTCGCTATACAAAAACTTATGCATATACAGAAAATAATTTTTTGAATAGGGACTATCGATAATTCATTATACATGAATTATTATTTATTAAATTGTCCACCTAATCGATTTTTTAAAATAGAAACCTTGATTAGTACATTTTATTTTTTGAATTTTCTCTAATCTTTTTGTCACTCAATTGCATAAACTGGTCTCATTTCGTCAAGGAGATTTCTCAGCACTGTACGTATATTTATCAACATCAAGTGCAGCCGCGAGCAAACGAGGAAATTATTGCACGAGAATATCCTAATCTCCTTTCCTCTATCGAGTTTGCCAGGACTTTTTTTTCTTGCTTGCTCTGCTATGATTTACGATTATGGTTTAATATGTTTTATGGTAATTCTGTTTTATGATACAAACACCTAATTAACATAAATACAGAATTTTCAGTTGTAAATAAAATTGTTATTTAAAAATTCTAAAATTTAGATTTCAAATTATTTTAAAATTCAGGACTTCAAAGTGGAAATCATTCAAATGCAAGAAAAGAGTTCAAAGATAGACAGCACCGAACATTGTATCAATATTGATGCAATATTTCCAGCAGTACTTTTATTTTGAATATTTCTACATTTCCAGAAAAATTGCGTCAATATTGTATCAATATTGAAATTTGCGCTTTTAATAGAGATGTCTAACAACCCAGGTGGAAAAATTCTATAGAATTTATGTGTAGAATGCATTCTATAGAATACACACAAGAATTCTGCTCAAATTTTTATAGAATCCTCACAAGAATTGTAGTCCAATTTTTATAGATTTGTCACAAAATTTGACAATACAGAAATTCTATATAAAATTTTTTAGAATCCTCTCAAGAATTTGACAATACAGAAATTCTGTATAAGATTCTAAAGAAATTGGACTAGAATTCTTGCAGAATTCTTGTGAAGTCTCTATAGAAATTTGAGTAGAATTCTTGTGAGACTTCTATAGATTGAATTCTATACATAAATTCTATAGAATTTTTCACCTGGAATATTGATACAATCTTAATCAGTAATATTCTTGAAAATTTCGATTCGAAGAATATTGATTCAATATTGAGGCAACTTTGTGGCCATGTTGAGGCAACGTGGAGTGAATATTGATGATGTTGTCAATACCCAGGTAGAAAAATTCTATAGAATTTATGTAGAATGCATTCTATAGAATCCTCACAAGGATTCTACTCAAAATTCTATAGAGACTTCACAAGAATTCTACATGAATTCTAGTCCAATTTCTATAGAATTTTGTATAGAATTTCTGTATTGTCGTATTCTTGTGAGAATTCTATAGAAATTGTACTGGAATTCTTGTGAAGACTCTATAGAAATTTGAGTAGAATTATTGTAAAGATTCTATAGAATGCATTCTACATAAATTCTATAGAATTTTTCCACTTGGGTTTTTCTTTATTCTCGATGTTAACAATTAATAGGATTTTCTAAGATTATCCAAATAGACTTTATGAATGCAGTATAAATGCTGTTGTAAATTCATTTTCCTGGTGAATCCTCGATTACAAATGTTACACACAAAAGTTTTTTTTCCACCACACTCCATTTTTCTGTGTCTTTTAAGATTCCCTTCTTGTGAATAGGATTTTTCACAGTTTGGACATTTAAATCTCGTCTTCAATTTTTGTGGTTCTTGACTTGAATGCCTTTGATTTATAATATATCCAGATCCAGAAGCTGGAGGTATCAACCAATATGTATCTGAAAAAAAAGTTTCAATTAGTAAAACTTACTTTAAACTACACAAATAAATACATTCCACAAAAATTTTATATTTACAAGGGTGCTAAAATGTAAAAATTCACATCGGAAGTAAGAAAAAATCAAAATAAGAGCTACATTAATTTTTATCAGTTTTTATTAATTGTTTATTTATTTATTCTAATTTTTACGATTACAATTGCAATAGTACGATAAAAATGAAGGAGAGAGCTCATATAGTAAAAAGAAAACTATAGTAAATTCTATCTTTATACTATGATGAAAATAAAAAAATTTTAATCTCTATTTATATACATTCCACAGTGTTGTCTATAATAGTAACTCTTTGGCTCTATAATTTTAGATGCTCGCTTTTAATGCCAGGAATAAGAATCCCTTTTTGAAACAAAATAAAAATCAACTATATTTTAGTCTGTTAGTAAAATCTTTTTTAATTATCTCTGTCAATAATTGTCTGAGTAAAATGATTGTGAATTTTGCACTTCTTATTTAACTTACATTCACTACTCTAATTATGTTTAAAACATGAAAGAAAACTTAAATACTAAGTTAAAAACGAAAATCCATTAAACACTAAATTAAAAACGCGAAACTAAAACTAAAATACTTCCTCCACGAGACAATAAAATTCATGTAAAGAAAATTACATCAGGGAAGAGAATTAATCCAAAAATTAGGTTTGCAAAATTTTTACAAGAACTAATTTTATATAAATCGTGATGAAATTGTTCAGTGGCGGGTTCGTACGTGACGATCAAGATTACTTTTCTGGGCAAATTTAGAATTACAAACTGGACAGGAAAATTTCGGTTCAACTTGGCACTCGTAACGTTGGTGACGCCACAATGAAGTCAAAAAGGTATAACATCTTCTACATTTTCCACAAACGTGTTCTTTTGGTTTTTTGTCACCCATTTCAGGATCATTGCCTTTCAACGTTTGAGCATTACATTCGAATTGCTTGTGTCGTGTCAGAGAAGCTTTAAGAGTATAGGATTTTCCGCAATCAGTGCAAACATATTTTCGAGAAGTCCAGCAAGCATTTTTCATGGAGACGTAAGAAGATCGATTCAAAATGTCGAATGAACTCATGGATCGTAAACGTCTTTGTTGAAAATCTCTGGATGTTGATGGGAGAGTTGCCACTGTCCAGTTTGATGAACTATAATTTCTTCCTGAAAAATAAAAAAATTGAAAAGTTATTAAAAATGTAAATATTCTTGGTTGAAGTGAAGTAAAGTTTTTTTACTTTTTGTTATGGATTAAATACAGAAGATTTATAGAATAAAAGAAATGAAATTTTTTTAGAATTAAAGGTGTTAATGAATTTATACAGTTTGTTCACAAATGAGAAATAAAGGGTGTACAATCTGAAAAAAGAAATTATAAAACTTTATTGTAATGCCATAGTAATACAATCAAAACATTATTATTAGAATTTTCACATTTTTTAACTGTAAAACTTGTTTTCAAACTCTTGAAAAAGCTACTTTCAGAAATTAAAATATAAGCAGCTTTAAGAAATGATTTCTGTCGAACGAAATAAAATAAATTTTAGTAACTTCATTATACTTGTTAGCTTAAATCTAAAGCAACGAAACATAGTAATGTAGTAGAAAGAAACGAACGTAGAACAATTTAAACGAAGATACGTGTTTTCAAACGTTTTATGTGAAAACACTAACTCATTTGATATAAAGCACTAAGCCTTTGATAACATGTATCAAAATTATCCTTACCATCAGGATCAAAAATATTGGTAAAAATAAAAATATTTTCAATTTCTTTACCATTAAAAATAATTGGACTAGCACCTTTCTATTAGAATTCCAACAATTTTGATAAATCTGTGACGAAACTACGTAATAAATAATTTGACTAAAAGTTCTTTTTTGTTTTGTGTAAGGATAATTTTTAAAGTTTTAAAGTATGATTAATTGGTACATAATGAGTAATAGTATGCACGTAACATTTTTAAACAAACACTAAGTTTTAAATAAAAATAGGACCTTTCTCCTCATTAAAAGTGAAACATCCAAAGTGTTTTTAAATTTCCTGGTGACATTTATCGATATGATTTCGAATTCACACTTCTTAATTTGTAAAACTTTTTTGCCTTGAAGCTTGGTTCTGGCAGCCAAGACATCATATCTTTTTGTATGATGACACTACAGGGTTTTATTGGAAACTTTTTTTTAATTTTTGTTAGATTTAAAGTGTCATTTGAAGATTTTGCTTCAACCAAATCTTCAGTTTTCATATCTTCCTCCTTGAAGAAGATGGCATTAGCATTTTTTTTGCCTTTATATATTTCGTGCTTTTCTTTGTGGTGTTTCAAAAAAGACTTCTTATTATCAAAAATGTCGTTGCAGGCTGGACTAACCGAAGGCTTTCTAGAAGATTTTGAATTTCTAACTTTTCTCTTTAGAACGTTTTTTTTCGTGTCCGGACATAGATTATGTTCTTCTGCCTGGTGTTTCAAAAATGGCTGTTTGCAGTTAAAAATTTCACTGCAATGTGAATCAGGATAAGGTCCTCTAAGCAGTCTTCCTCTTCGTTTCCTTGGCTTAATTTCTGCATTGTTTTTAGAAGAAATTTCAGAATCTGAAAAATGAGAATTAAAAATTAGTTTGCCTGGAGACTATATTAAAATTTCAAGATTTCAGACGTCACAATGTTTAAAGATTTTTATTTGAAGCTTGAAGATTCGTTGCAGACACGAAGTTAGATTTCCAGCAAAGATTTGGTTTTAGTTTTGCACATTTTGAAAGGACGAAACAAAACATCATGCAAAACATTTTCTGACAAATCACAACTACTGCCTTATTAACTTAAAATAATAATAACATTTCTAAAATGATACAAAATAAAACGAATTGTCTGTTCAGTGACTATATAGTATTTTTATTATATGAATACACATTTATGTGCATTCTATAAATCTTCTGTATTAACCTATAGATTTCACTGAAAAAAATATTCTAATTTTAAGAATATTGTAAGAATATTCTTAAAATTTAAATATTTCTTACAGTGTTAATACAGAAGATTTATAGAATTAAAGAAAGTAGATATTTTTTTTAGAATTGTAGGTGTATATAAATTTATAAAGTTTGTTCACAAATAAGAAAACATTTTTGTTTTTCGTAAGGATAGATTCTTTAAACGCTTAAACCCACAACGGATACCGGACAACTTTGCACGTAACAACTGTGCATGTTTACCACATGTCCATACGTAAGGGTTTATACGCGGGTGGACCTTTAAATCTAATAAATTTTTAATAGTTAAAATTATTCAAACCTGGAGGGGATTGGAGCGTATTAACTTTTTATAAGTTAGTTTAAAAATGTTTTTTTTTTTATTATTTTATTCAGAACAAATGCCCTTGGTAAACCATGATTGGGCAACCAAGATACAGAGCCCATGATTGGGCTCTGTATATGTTTTAAAGGCTATTTTTATGAAAATATTCCTTTCAAATTACACTGTTGAACAAAATATGACCTATGTGTTCACGGAATGAGATGTATCATTTCCAGAGTAATTTTCTGTGTTGAATCCAAATCTGTCCTCTGTTTTTTCCCAACACGTCAGGTATTGAGATTTTTTGAGTCAATATTTTTTTCGAAAAATCACAAATCATATGATAAAAGGGTGTAAAAAATTGTTTAAACGGAAAGAAATACATGATTTCGATGCGTTTTTTAACGTAAAATGCAACGATGATTTTGTTTTTTCGGTATCTTGTACGGTTCCTGAGATAAAAAAAATTGAAAAAAACACGAAAAAAGGGTTTACAAAAAACTTTATATTTAACTGAATATCGTTTATTTTTTAGTGAACTGGGTGTCATTTTCTTCGCTTTTAGATGCAGAAAAAATTTCAAAAAAGTTTATAGTTCTAGCTGTAACTGTTCGAAAGATACATGGCAGAGAATTTGTCTCTTTCTATAGAGTTGCCAGGCTTACACGACTTAGGGTGGAGTGAAAATGCTCAAATTGATCGAATCTTTTGAGCCTAGTGAAAAAAAGTTGTGGCTTGGCATCAGAAAGGGTCAACAAAATTTTTCAACAACAAATTTCTTATGTCGGACTTTTAACTTGAAAATTCAAAATTTTGGACATTTTTTCAATTTTTCCTATAGAAGAGATAATTATAGCGAATTTTTTTTCGTGTATTTTTCGATTATGGGTAATAATATAAAATCTAAAATTGAAAAGAATAATTTTTCTCAAAGTTAGAATTTTTTGATAATATGAAAAATGATGTTTTTTTTGAAAAATTAGAAAAAGATATTTATTTTAAAAAAGTTGAATATTTCGAGCCGAAAATCCCTCCAGTTTAAATCAAAGAAGCATGCCATATTTTTAATTACATAAAAAAATTTCTTTTCATATTTTTTTACGTTAAAAAATAGCAGTTCTGAAAAATTTGACGATTTTCAAAGACGAAAAAAATATGGAAACATTTTTTTTCATGAAATCAAAAATATGGCATACTTCTTCTTTGATTCAAACTGAAGGGATTTCCATCTCGACATGTTTAACTTTTTCAATATAAATATATTTTTATAATTTTTCAAAAAAACAGCTGCAACTATAAACTTTTTTGAAATTTGTTTTTCATCAAAAAACGAAGAGAATGACACCCGGTTGACTAAAAAATAAATGATATTCAGTTAAATATAAGGTTTTTTGTAAAACCATTTTTTTGTGTTTTTTCAGTTTTTTATTATTATCTCAGGAACCGTACAAGATATCAAAAAAATAAAACCATCGTTGGATTTTGCGTTAAAAAACGCATCGAAATCATGTATTGCTTTTCGTTTCAAAAATTTTTTACGCCCTTTTATCATATGACTTGTGATTTTTCGAAAAAAATATTGACTCAAAAAATCTCAATACCTGACGTGCTGGGAAAAAACAGAGGACAGATTTGGATTCAACACAGAAAATTACTCTGGAAATGATACATCTCATTCCGTGAACACATAGGTCATATTTTGTTCAACAGTGTTATTATAAATATATGAAAATCTCCTTTTAAATTTATTTTTTAATACCTTTATCTTATTAAGCCCTATGTTTCTTTGAGTTTCCAAGTGGGCACGGAGACGTCTGATGTCTTTAGAGAGTCCTAACGACGACTAACTGCCGTGCCCACTCGGTAGGTATTTATATTTTCAAGTTACTTATCTGCCTTTGATTTCACAAAATCATTTAATTATTTTATGTATTTTCTTATGATATAACAAAAAGTAAGTTTAAAAAAACTCAAATTTTCAACAATTTTTATCACAGCTTTACTATTGGTTAAGTGATGATGTACACTCATCGGTGGATCGGGGGCTCATGTATCCGTTCACGCTTCACTGATTCTGTCCCCCGCCCCTGAGCGTCCCGCGACGGCACCATCACCCGGGCAGTCAGGGCCGCCAGACGTTGTTTACATCACGACTCTCTGCGCATTTACTTTTGTACGTTCAGAGACTATAT